>JAPYZI010000850.1:0-40568 GCA_030523105.1 Ophioninae sp. A BG-2022a
TTTTCGATTTTTTGCAGAATTTTAAAGTTGGACCATCGATTTTTGCAAATTTTTCCATACATACCCCTTTGCCTCTTTTTTTCCGATTTTTCAAGTGGATATTCCAGGAAAACTATAAGAGATTTCGATACGAATCCAACGCCATTATTTAAGTCAGGCAAAAACCTTTTCCAAACCCTCCAAATGTATCTCCATAGGATAGGAGGAGCTCACTCTACGACCTTTTGAAATTTCGTGATTTTCAAGATTCCGGGAAAGTGGCCGGGGAAAGTCGAAAAAATTTTTTTTTCGTTTTTACCCTCTTAAAGGGGTCTATTTCATCGGAAATTTTCTGCTGATTACGAAAATGCCCGGGTTTTTGCCGAAAGTTCAAAATTAGACTGGGAAAATGCAAAAAACTTTTCTAGAATATTTTTTTGACATGTTTCCCTAGAAATGGCGAGTACAAGGCGAATGAAATGGTGGATTTGTTGAAATAATAATAATCTTTCAGGGGTTGATCGGGGAACTATACATGCTGGTATGAATCGACTCAGAATTTCACCGTCAACCCCCGACGGAATTTCATAAAATTCCGTCGTGGGACACCCTGTATATTATAATACCTGTAAGAGGAAGCAGGGGACAACCATGTCCAAAGCGTAACATCTACAGGAGTAAGAAGGACGCCATCATTCTCCCAACGGTTATGCCCACGAGAGAAAGCGAGAGCGAGAATGAAAACCGCCGTCAGCACCACTACTCGAGAACTACCAATGGGGACAGCCCCCAGCAGAATCGGCACATATAACCTTTAAGAATTGTCCTTCCATGCACATCTGACTTTGTTGGTAGAAGTTTTATCTTCGAAACTGCAACCTCCACGGCTCGTATCACCGGCGCGGTCTGTCGTCTTCTATTTCCGCGCGCGTTCCAACTCGTCGCAATCGATTAGTTTCTGTCATGCTTGTGTACTTCCGCAACTGTTAAAACTCAGCGTCCGTCCAATGTCGCGTCTACGCATAGACGTTGTCGGGTGAGCGTTCTCGGCGTTCCTACTCTCTTTCCAATAGCCATGCGATAACGCGAAGAGGCATAAAGAGGATCGTTCCAAGGTAACCGAAAGGGACGGCTCTCCAGCACCGCGAAGAGTCAAGGATGACGGCGGAGCAGGGTTCATCATCGGGCAATGGGAAAGTGATTTTCGTCACCGGTGGATACGATCACACAATCAAGATATGGCAAGCCCACACCGGCGCTTGTCAACGCACTCTTCAGCACTCAGTTTCGGTATTTACTTTGGCTCATTAACGATCGTCACCCCTAAGATAGAAAAAGCAAATAAAATATATTTGGCGTGTTTCAGCAAATCAATGCATTGGACATAACGCCGGACAAAAACGTGATAGCCGCTGCTGGATATCAGAACATCTTCATGCACGATCTTGCATCCGGCAATCCCAATACGGTTCTTAATTGCGACGGAGCTATCAAGAACGTGACGAGTCTGGGATTTCAGGTGCGAGCCTTTTTCTCTTATCCAACGTACGGCGGTCCAACAATGATATTTTCGTTTGTAGGAGGATGGCAAATGGATGTACACCGGAACCGAAGATTGTGCCGCTCGAATTTGGGATTTGAGGTACGTCGTTGAGATTCCGTAATCCGGCTGGAAAATGCTTTTCTGATTTTGCGAAACGATTCCTCAGATCGAGCACGTCTCATCCGCAACGAATGTTCCAAGTGTCAGCGCCGGTGAACTGTGTCTGCCTACATCCCAACCAGGCAGAACTGATAGTTGGCGATCAGAGCGGCGTAATCCACCTGTGGGATCTCCGATCGGATCATAACGAGCAATTTGTAATGCCAGTGACGTAACGCGATATCGCGAGGTCTGCATAATTCTCTAATAACCCGAACAAACTTCTGTCTCTCTTTTATGACCGGCAAAGATACCAGAAGCGGAAGCGTCGATCCAGGATATAGCGATAGATCCCGACGGCACGTACATGGCTGCTGTAAACAACAAGGGTAACTGCTATATATGGGCGTTAACGGGAGGCATAGGGGAAGAACCCACCAGGGTGAATCCTCGTCACAAAATCCCAGCGCACAAACGTTACGCCCTTCGCTGCAAATTCAGTCCCGATTCTACGTGAGTGACGATCGTTCGAGATCCAACTCTCGTTTACACCGGCATAATACAACAGCCCGCTGACCGTTTACGCAGGCTTCTCGTTACGACGTCCGCTGATCAAACGGCAAGGGTGTGGAAGACGACGGATTTTTCAGAGACTCAAGTCCTCAGGCACGAGGCGAAGCGCTGGGTATGGGACGCTGCATTTAGCGCGGATTCTCAGTACATATTCACGGGTAGGATACTTTATCGCCATAGTTAAATTAACGAATCACCGACCCGTGATACAGCAGTTATACTCGTGCGCAGCTTCATCCGATGGTGTAGCTAGACTGTGGAACGTGTCGACCGGTGCTGTAGAGAGGGAATATCAAGGACATCAAAAAGCGGTAACGGCTTTGGCCTTTCGCGATCAAATTTTGCCTTTATCCCCGTAATCCGGCCGACGAATATCGGATGATTTCAAACCAAATGCCCAGATTGCTCGCGACACGAAACGGTATAGTTTGCTCATTCGTTTTTTATTTCGATCTAACTATTGGCTCGCAACGCAGTGAGCCTGTTGAGCCGGTGTGTCTCTGTGTGTGTGTGTGTGTGTGTGTGTGTGTGCCCGTGTATGTATATATTTGTATATGTAATCACGATGATGATGACAACAATGATTATAATTATTACGACGGAGGGTTCAACCGGCTGTGGGGAGTTTGTCCACTTCGCCCATTTCCGTGAACGTTTCATCCTCCATCTCGTAACTCAGCATAAACTTTAGCGACACCGGTTCCTGTAAAATCGATGATAAAGACGAGAAAGACTGTCGAGCGATCGGATGATCGTCTCAGTGCCAAGAGTTACCTTCCGTGGATTAGCGATTAACATTATTTGCGTGATCGCTGATGGCGGTAGAAACGGATTGTGACTCGGTAACACGGTACCGGACGGTGGCTCGAGTCTGCATTTGCATCCCTGAGCAGGAAAAGAAAACGTTACGTCACGTCTTTTCAGGAAAAATGTCCGGAGAGCTTCCTGAAACTCACTTTGGGTACAACGGCTTGGAACAAGTAATTGCTGAGGGCTTTCGAGTTTTTGCTCATCGTCGTGACGACTATCACCGTTACGTCCTCCCGGGGGCTTCCCTCCGCGAAGTGAAGTACAACCGATATACCGTTTTTCTCCTCGATCACGCTAAGCGCCGGTATCGTTCCTGCATTTGTAACAATCGCTGATTAATCCGCCGTGACAAGGACCGTGTTTACGCTTTCGGAGAATCGTTCGTTACCTGGCTTTATGTTGTCGATGGTAACGC
Source organism: Ophioninae sp. A BG-2022a (assembly GCA_030523105.1). NCBI lineage: Eukaryota > Metazoa > Arthropoda > Insecta > Hymenoptera > Ichneumonidae > Ophioninae sp. A BG-2022a. Next base: position 3,420 of record JAPYZI010000850.1, read on the forward strand.
GTACGTCCGTCAAAGGTTTGATCTCGTCCTCCGTACTTGATGACAGCGGACAAGATTTCGAGTTTCCACGTGTATCGTCGTCTGCGATTTGCAGCGGGGAAAATGACGCGTCAAGCATCGCGTCGTCATCGTTGTTCAACAAATCGGCGAAATCGCACATTCTATCTTTGTCGTCCGACGCTCGGTCTGAATCCCCGAGACCGTTTGCTGCCAATACTGAACCGCTGGACGTATCGTTGCCCGCGAGGAGACTCTTGTCGTTTGTCAGACCGGAATCAGCGAGGATTGGCGCGACCAGCGGAGGAGGGTACGGTTTCGGCCCAGTTTTTGTACAAATCGTTGATTTGCTGAAACACGAATCGTTGTTAGTGTTCAAACAGGCTTCTCGCCTTTTTCGACGGAATTCATAAAAATTTATAGACAATCAAAAGGACTCTCCGTTACATTATTTTGGGAGAAAATCTTAGATCGATCGACAATTTGCGCTGGGAATAAAAACGCCGTACCTGATACTGCCGAAATTGTTTTTGACGAGACCAGTAGTAACGCGGGAGAGACTCTGTTTGAGGAGTGATTCACTGAGCTGATCGAGGTCCTCGAGAGCCCGCGCTTTGCTGTCCATTTTTACGGCCGGACTTTGAACTTCCGCAGGGGCTTGGTAGGAGGAACGAAAAACCAGTAGTCAGGAGAGCGAAACCTCCGAGCGTAAAACAGGGACGGAGCATCCTCACCTTTCGTTTTTGAAACGGGCACAATACTGACGGGCTGCATGATATTCGAATCGGGAAAAACTTGCGTCACGTCGGAAGCCAACAAGGACGCGTCCAGCGTGGTATTACCGAGGGAACCGAATACATCGCCCAATATTTCCATATCTGATTTGGCGACGTTCGTCCCGAGTAACTCGGAACTCTTTTTGTCCAAGCTGGTAAAGTCGGTCCGAGGAGTATCGAGGGGAGAGGAAAGATCCAAGAGCGAGGCGGACGCCTGCTCGTCGTCCGTCGAGCGACGAGGAACTGCTCGACCGGCTCTCATCACCGATCCGTATTTTTCCAGTACTTGGGTCAGCTCGTCATTGGCAGCGAGTACCTCGCCTGTCGTCCCAAGTCTTCCCGTTGGCTATCGCTCGGTTATTCGGACAACGGATTCAGTTTACTCACCGATCGTCTCGTCGTTGTCGTGACTCTCGCAGGCGAGCCTGGTTACTGTCGGTTTGAGACGCTCGCATGCCTCGTAGAGCTCTTTCATGAGCTCGACGTCCTCGCTGCTGCTCTTCACGGAATCGTACGAGTCGAGCATTTCCGACAGTAGTTTAACGTTCACGTGGACCGACTGGAGCTCCATGTCCCTCTGGCAATTCATTTGAACTCGTTTCTCGTCCTGTGCTTTGTCCGATGTTGCATGGACAAACAATAATGCGGTTGAAACGACTCATCGTTTTCCACGCTGCGCATTTTCTTTCGAACGTCCTCTGTACTCACGTCTTTCACCATACTCTTTATCAATTTGTTCGCCAATTTCAGGTCGAACGGATCCTTGCTTCGCAACAATTCTTGCAGCAGCTTGGTCGTCTCTTCGTCTTCGAAAATCGGATTTTTTGCTCTGGTCGATTTGATAGTCAGATCAGGCGTATCGGGCGGGGGGGAATCCTATTTTGAAATTCGTGTCAGGAGACGTTACTGGTTTAAAGTCCTCTCGGCTCGTCGACTCGTTACGAACCTTAACGATCCCCTGCTTTTGCAGCATCTTGTACGTTTCCTTGATCTTAGATTCCCTTGGATAATCCACTGTCCAAGCACGCAACAGTTCCAGTATTTTTAGACGCACTGGAGCAGCTGTCTTGTCCCCGAGGTACTTGGGCGACACCAGTTTTATCAGGACATTGAGAAAGCGAAATTTTCCTATCTCTGTATGAAATGTACGGCCGCACCGCCTCATACAGGTGTCCAAAAGCTACGAATACAAAGAAACGTTTAGCCGCGTGAAAGACACGTTCGTAGCATAAATATCGGATGGTTACTTCGAGCGCTTGCAGCGCCTCTTTTTCCGCCGAAGACTGAACATAAGTCGCCAAGAGCTTTCCGGCTACTTGGACTCCCTTGGATTCTTTGGCCAGCACGACGCAGAACGCCTCGATAGCCGCTATATCAGGTTTTTCGTTACGTGGATTAGTCGCTCTCTCTGTGCACAAATGTACGAATTAATCGAACAGAAGCGGGTTTTTCGTTTATTCGGTGATAGTTGGATGAACTTATCGCAATAGTTTGGACTCACGTATGAGAGCTTCGAGACTGGTAGTAACGACATCCATTTTTGTCGAGTTTGATCATTCGATCGGTAAATTTCCGTCATGAAGAAGGAATGCGTTGCATAGTTTCACTGTTTACGAATGTGAAGAGATGCGCGGTGAAAGCCTGGTTATGATAATAAGGACAACAAGAATCCCGCTTGTCACGTGTATCTAGAGTAACCCAATATACACCGGTCGCCACGTACCTACGTAACGACTCCCCTGTCGTTTCCAGGTGGACGATACCGGTGATCTTTTTTTTACGTTTGTTGATAATATTGCTCTTAAACTGGAATAATCGTCTACGTACTATGGGGGCTAGCTATCTTCGCGGCGACGTCGTTATAATCTTTTTCCCCCTGCGCAAACCCCTGTTCAACATCTCATCGTCCCAGTTTGACAGACGCGGTTGCACCACTTTGCCACTCTTCGATCCGCAGCACAGTCGTACGTGGAGGTTTAAAGCTCGGATACTTTTTTTTATCACCGCGAAGCTTTAATCGTTTTGTGAAGCAAAAGTAGCAGTTGCGATATTTAGTCGCTAGGGGCGTTGCAGTCTAGTGGCCAGTGAGCAAGCATAAGCCATTGCAAATTCCGGAAGTTCGAGATCTTTTAAAATACCGTCTATTCAAAATTTAAGTTGATCACAATTTAAGTTGAGTCGTAATTAATCTCGCAGCAGATACGCGTGACCCACAAACGGTAAAAGAAAAAAAGTTGAAAAAATCAAAAGCAAAAGTGGCGAAGTTCATGATGTTCCGATAGGACAATCCGTAATAGTCAGACGGCGCCATCTAGCGCGGCTCAAATCGAAACAAAAACCATCTAACGCTACTTGGTTGGTAGCCCTTATTAGGAATCTCGGACATGACAGGCTGATCGACTTCTTCCTCTCTCCCGCGTCGGCCAACTATCTCCTCGTATTCCTCGACGTATCCTCACGACGGAAACTTCCACTCTGTCGTTGCGCGATGCGTTGAAAATTAACGCATTCCGAGAGTCGACGCAACGAGTCGCGGTTAACGCTTTTTTTTTTCTTCTTTTTACTCGGTAAATTGTATCGGTGCGGGCCTCGTGCGTCCAATATCGGGTTAATTTTCGCGAAGTTCCGGGCACGGACAGAGGGAAACATAAGTACGTACGGATTCGTTCGTGGATTGGAAAAGGTGGATCATTGCCACGGCGCGAAAGAGAGAGAGAGAGAGAGCGAGCGCGAGCGCGAGCGAGCGAGTGAGGAAGGGTGAGGACAGGAAAGCGGAGGAGTGAGACAGAAGTTCGGGTGCGAGAAGTGAAGATCGCGAGAGTTTGTCAGAAGAGCGAGCGGATAATGGCCGATGCCGAGGGTAAAAAGTTGACCGAGCTGCGCGTTATCGATCTCAAGACCGAGCTCGAGAGACGCGGCCTTGACAAAACCGGCAACAAGGCGGCTCTTCTCGAGCGTCTCTCCAAGGTAATTAGGCTACCTCAGTTTTGGTTGTTTTGCGATTGCCTTTTCTTTTTGCAACGTTCTTTTATTCGGAAGTACCGAATGTCCCGAAACGTGGACGCAACTGTACGTAGGCGTCTCGTGGCTTTACGGTCGCCATTTTAACCCTATCGATCCCTTCGCCTCACCGCTGGGTCTTTGCCCGTAACAACCGACTTCTCGCACCTACCGAGATGCGATGAAAAGAGTGCCGATCGCTTTTTTTTCAACCGGAAATACACGGCCGTTCTTCGTACGATACGTCTGTTATCGGAGCTTTTCTTTTGTCTCGCGAATTAACCTACGGATGACGCGTGCCGCATCATTTCGGCGGGCATGCGTTTAACGCTGAACGTTATCTTTTAGATAACGAATGATGTCGCGTCGCCGTACACGTTCAGTTGTGGATATTCAAAATACGTTTTGCGAGGGCCGGGGGGAATGTCCGCGATTGAACGACGCTCCGCATCACCGCGCGTTCCGTGTCCCTCGGCGAACAAACCTTCGCGATTGACCGATCGCGTTGCACGCCCAAAGTGGAGAGGTACACCGTTTTTTTTTACTCCACCGCGGCGTGTGCACTCAAAGAATTCAATCCGATTGCGTTCGTATCTCGAAAACCACGAGCTAATACGAGGATGAAATTTCGGTACGGGTCGTACATACGTCGACGAAAAATATTTAACCGCCCGAGATAATGTGGTCTCTGTGAACTAAAATTTCAATATTCATGCTACTTTTATCAATACAACCCTTTTAGAGTGCTTCGCGAATAGACGATGGACATTTATCGTTCTCGAATAAATGCTTTCAATTTTAAAACATTAAACATTTATTTTGAATTTTTATTGATAAATGTTTGGGTTGAATTATTGTTTATGAATAGTTCTTTAATTATTGTCATTCTTGTTTAATTATCAACAGACCTTTTCAATTTTTGTTGTTTTATATTATGTCGAATTCAAAAGATAAAAAAATATTCGAATATCGAAAAACATTTACTTGTGATTGAGGAATAAAAAGTATTTACTCCAAATTGTCATTTCTGACAGCCGAATTCAATACTTTTATTATCAATTATTATTTTCAATTTTCAATAACAAAGCGTTTATTCAAATTTATTGACAATTGCTGAATTCGAAACATTTGTCCTAAATTGTTAAGTTTAAGAAATTTATTCCGATTGTCACCAAGAAAGTTGATCCCCTGATTCCGTTTTTTTTTAAATTTTATGGAAACGAGCCAATTCAAATGTGGGTTAGGGATATAGAGGTACAAAAATAGAAGAAATCTGTGCGTGCCACGGTTACACCGGCGCGCCATATGTTGTGAGAATAATTCAGCGTTCAACGTTACGTATTTAACGCTATACGGCAAACCAAAAAATTTGTGATCCAAGGCCAATTGTGCGACTAGGGTCAGAAACCTTGAGCAAAAGTCCCGACCTTAATTGGACCGGCATAGAACAAATTCTGGATAATTAGGCGCATGAACATTTCCGGATGATAGCTGTTGTACACTACCAGCACTATTGATCCACTGTTTTTGTTGTATTACGCTTTTGCACTGCCCAAAGTCGCTCGTACTTTTATTTGGCAATAACGTTTCAGGCCCAAATGTTTATTTTTTGCACAGTACACTTTTGGGATATAACTTTTTCTCGTCACAACTGAATCAATATTTTTCAGTCTATAACCGAGGAGGGAGAAAATCCAGAGGAATTCCTCATAGTACCTTGCATCGGAGTCAACAAGATTAGCCCTCGTAAGAACAGTGGTAAACAACCTTTTTTGTGCACTTTCTAAAGTTTCGTCCGATACTAGAATTATTTATCTTGTGCGGTCGTGTTTCTTAATAATAGCATCGTGATTGCCGCTGCTGTACTCGATCTATCCGACGGTTGTGTCTACACTCGTGCTATAAGTGTCATACGAATCGGCTTTATAAGTTCTACTGGATGCGTTTGAACGAACGTAGAACTGGAAGCGAACAAATTAGCTTTAGCGATTAAGTAATAATATATTGAAGAAATACAGATGTTAAAATCGATAACGCAAAAAGTTGCTTTTAAGAAACATTCGCGACAAAGCTCAAGTTAGTTTCGAACGGTCGAATCATAAAAAAAAAACTTGAACGTGAATCGAGAGGGATTCGTCATTAACGATACGCAAACTTCAACGTTGTTTTTTGATTGCACCGTATTTATCAGTACACGCACAAAAAATTGAAAGAGCAGATTACTTTGAAGCCTCAGCGATCACGGAGCATTAAAAAATATTAGCTCGCGACGTTTTTTCCTTACTTGTGCACGCCTTGCATTATTCTTTTACTCAACAGCAACCGGAACGGCAAATCAGGACGAACCAATGGACACCCATGAAAACTCGAAAGAGGAGAGCAACGATAATCAAGAATCGTCAGGCGAAACAAAGCCCAAGGAGGAAGCACCACCCGCAGCGCCCGAGGACGAATTGACATTGATGAAAAAACGAGTACGCATCGATAGATCCAATTTATCGAACGCGCTCTTCCTCTAGCCATCCTTGTTGAGCGCACCGAAGCATTCGCCGCTCTTATTCCGACGATGCACCTTTCGACACAATTTTTTGCAGGAACCACAGTTGATTCTGGAAGACGCAACGAAGAAAATGTCAAAGTCTCAGGAAGCGAAAGTAGACTCGAGTGAAAAAGCGAAGAACGATAATACCGAGGAGATAAAGGAGACCAACAAGAAGAAAGCCGAGACGGAATCTACGGAGAAAATGGAAGAGAGTAACGAAGCGGCATCTTTGCCGGCACCGGCGCCGCCAGCGACCGCGCCCGTAGTCGCGGCCCCATTAAATTCGGCAAACGCCTCGATCGAGGCGAACGGCATTGACAACGAGGATTCGATAAATCTCACCATCGGAGAAGACGAGGAGAATCTCCTTGCCGAGGAGGTAAACAATTTTCCCTTACCATTTTACGAAACGTTAGGTAAAATAAAAATCAGAACGTCGATTATCCTTACCGAGGTTTCGTTCCTTCGCGACGCCACAAAGTTTGTGGCGTTGAAACCTGGAATTTTCGTTGCGACTTTGTTATTGTTGTGATACTTTGAAACGTTGATATCACAAGTGGTTGAGCGACTTTGGGCAAGTCTGGAGGAAAACACCGAGACGCGAAAGAGTCGTTCAAATAATACAAACTTCGTCGCGGCAATTTTCAACGCTTACACAAGGCATTTTGATTTTTTAATGCTCGTACGTTATTTTTTCTCGTACGCTTTACGTCCCAGGTTATCGATTTCTATTTCCCCTTGATGCCTTGAATCGGTTCGTTCATCGACGACGCGTAATCCTTCGATCGATGACGATTGACGATCGTTCGTAACCTTTCTTTCTTCTTCTTTTCCAGACGGAGACTCACGTCAGGCAGAAGGGTAAGTCACTGTTGACTCGCGGAATTAATTATCTCATAAGAATTAGACGAATAAGATATCCGGTAGTATAGGCGAACTCGGAAAAACGAGTGTTGCGTGTTAAGTACAGGGGTAAGTAGAAGAAGGGAAGAGACGAAAAGAAAAATCGTTAGAAAGGAAAGAAAAGGCGCACGTTGCATCGTGACGGAGGTAGTTTTCGTCGAGTTAGGGCCGGGGGGGGAGGGATGAAGCGAAAGCGCTTCGGGAGGTTTTTTTCGAGCGCGAAGGGCGCACAGAGAGAGAGAGAGAGAGAGAGAGAGAGAAAGAAAGAGAAAGATTGAGCGCGCACGTGCGACTCCGCGACGATATTCCCGAAGCCGGATGTCGTTTATCCGTACGGTTTGTCGTGCAACGCGGAGTCGCGGAAGTCACCGCGTGTCCATCGTCCGTCGTACGTCAAGCCCGGCCTGCCCGAATCCAGCGTGGCGTTTTTTCTCCGTCGAGGCGAGAAATCAACGTACATTTTGCTTCGGAGCGGCGTTACGGGATGACATCGCCGTCATCCGCGCGACGAAACACGTCCCGAGAGGATCATCTTCGCCGTATTTGCATCGCTGAACACGCTGAGAATCAACGTCGGCGAGGAGAGGAGAGGCGGACCGCGCCTAAGCGGGACTCTTTATCCCCGAGACTCAAGCATCGCGGATCATCCTTCAAGCCACGTATAGAATTAACGAAAAAAAAAAATCAAAAGATAGAAAAAAAAAACAGAAAGCAATCGATATAGTCCTTAAGTTTAGTTTACGATAGAAATTCAATTGAAATTACATTAATTAATGCCTGCCGCATAGAGCATCGATGGATCCATCGTTAACCCCCTCGATTCGCGTTAAAACGCAATAACCACGGAAGATATCGTCGAGGGAGCGCTGCAAGAGTCAACCGTTCATTATCCGCCTCGATATTTGTTTTTTTAACATGCGTTTTTTACCCTCATCGAGGCTCGTTTGGGAGGAGTCACGTATCGTCCGCAGTTGTCAACGTTCTTATAACTCCGCACACAAATTTCATCTTTCTCTCTCTCTCTCTCTCTCTCTCTCTCTCTCTCTCTATCACTCTTTCTCTTACGGTCTCTTTACGTGTACGAGGGTGGATTTGTGGGGTTAATCGACATTCGCGCATTCCGAAGAGGGTCTTTGGAATGCGAAAGAGTTGAGGATTCTCACACAGCCAGCCCCGGCACACTGACGCGTACACGTGTACACTTGCGAAAAGTAACGGTTGGTTGGAACGATATTTGGAGCTGTCGTCGCTTGGCCCGAACGCGTTATTCGCGGGATCGAGCGGTTTCCACTATTGCAGGAATCTTCGTGCCTAGAACGTCCCTCGCAAGAGAAGGAACGATTCTTCGTCGAAGCGACAACCTCGAGGGCCCGCTCGGACGCGCACGCGCACACATCTCTCGTCTGATCTCGATAAGGAAACAAACAAAAAAAACAAAAGCAGCTACTCTAATCCATTTGCAGTTTTTCATCGTTCGACGTCTGGCGCAAAGGGCGGGGGTGTGCGGGTGTGTGCGCGTGTACAGAAGCGGGAATCGTCGCGAGTTGGCCACGTGCCCAGCCAGCGAGCTCCTTCGTCATCTACGGGGGCACGAGCGCGAGACGCGCTTTTCTCGCGACGATCACGAGCTCAGCGGTCACTTTCCATTCGAGGTGCCGATCACGGGTGCCCTTCTCCCCGCGATTCTTAACGTAGTACACGAGAGGAAGCTCGTCGGCGGTGAAAGACGCGCCGAATTATCGCCACAAAACCGAGACGACGGCATATTCGAGAAGAACGACGAGCCCAACAGCAACGTAACTACAGCAACAGCAACAACGTCAACAAGAACGACGACCACGACGACGACGACGACGACGACGACGACGACGACGACGGCAACGATGATGATGATGATGATGATGATGATGACAACGGCGGCGGGCGAAAACACACAAAAATTTCTTTCCAGGGCGTCTGATTCGAGAGACGAGCCAACGAATCGGAATTGCTGCTCGCGCGGGGAGAGAACTAAAAAAAAACAAAAAAAAAAACAAAATCAAAACGCGCCTGGCTCGTACAGAGAGTGACCACTGTTGCTACCTTGATTGTCCCCGCAGATGGAGGAGCTAAGAAGAGAAACGAAGATAACAAGAAGGTCGACGCTAAAGGGAGCTGCAGAGCCGACCCCGGTTCCAGCAACAAGGACGGCAACTCGTCCAACTCTAACGTCGGGATCAAGAGCAAGCTGGACGGTGGCGATGGAGGCAAGAGGTTGGTCTCACATTGCTAAACGGTGATACGACGAAACAGTTTAAAACAAAAAAAACGTACCAAATTTGAAACAAAAAAAATGTCGTAAAAAAAAAGCAAAGTCGCGTTACCCTCAACTAAGCGATGCGCGCTTCCGTTGGATCACGTCTCTCACCCGACCTGGATGTAACACAGTTCTCGGACAACGCTTCCTTCCAAGATCGATTTATTCGACAGGTTCACACGCAAGATCACTTTCTTCTGTCCAAACAAACAAACAAAAAATACACCCCGCTCCAAGTCACCCTTCTCTCGCTCTATCCCTCTTTTTTGCTATTTAACGATATATATATATATTATATATATTTATATGTACAGATATATCTATATATAAAATTATATTTATATATTTATCCACGCAACCGCGGAGCCAACCGCGATATAATAATATACCCCGTCGACTTTGTCGAGACGAGACTGCAATTCTTAACTCTGGAACGTATGTTAAGAATTCGAGAAATTGGCTAGCAATCTTGCGCTGGAAGGAATGAGAAAAACGACACAGAAAATCGAGAGGAGGGAGAGGGAGAGGGAGAGATATCGTATCAATCTGTACTTAGCTTGGCTGGAAATGCTAGAAAACGTATTATTTTTTTTCTTCGCGTACGTATCAAGTTCCGGTGTCGTTGGACGTCCTGGCTCAACGTGATTCAACGATCCGATGTTCCAGCGTGAAAATCGTGAAGGATCCGCTGCGTCCCATCTCTCTCTCTGTATGCATCTCAGGCTAATGCCGCTCTCGGTTTATATCGTCTCTCCGAATCTCGTGAGAGATCATTCAGGTGTCTCGAACGTTCGCAAGTGAGCGTGTGAGAAAGAGAGAGAGAGAGAGAGAGAGAGAGAGAGAGAGAGAGAGAGAGAGAGATTTATACATGTTAAAAAAACCAAACAAAAAATAAGCATCGACGAAACACGATTGAAACAAAGAGGGGTCGTTGCTCTCGTGGCGCGTTGAAGGACTCTCTATGCTTCGTCGTGACCCGAGGAAAACGATAACCAATAATAATCAACAATTAAACCAAAAAAAAAACGTAATTTCGGTATGGTTCGAGCCGGCTTGTGTCGCGCATGGAAAACGAGTGTATGTGTCACGCCGGTGAGAAGCAGCGCAAAATTCTGAGACGTACGAGCAAAAGAAACTTCCCCTCATCGTGAACGTGCGCGAGCTTACGTTTCGAGAGGCCTCGTATCTCGGGGGAATAAAAAAAACGTACGGCTGCTTGTCCAAGAACAAATCTCGCATCTCCCGATGACACCAGCGGCGAGCAGATAAAAATTCACGTGCGCGCACGTCCAGCGGAGAATTATAAGCCAGCCACGAGGAAACGAATTCTCTAACTCGTGTTTACGCTCGGTGAAATTCGTTGGCAACGATGCGAAAGAGCTTGCACGAGCCGTGCGTCCGAGATAAATGAAATCGATAAAAATGAGAAACGAGAAAGAGCGGGAGGGAAAAATAAAAAAAAGAAAGGAACGTACGACGCGTACGTGATACAGAGGTGTCGTTGTTGCGATTAGACCGACGAGCAGGATGAGTTGCTAGCCAAATTTGCGCACCTTAACATAATTGCAGAGATAATTATTGAGGTCTAGGTAACAAAAAAAAGCGATTAGAAGTTTGTATTCTACGCAACGTTTGAGGGAGATAGGCGGAAGTATTCTCTCTTTTCTTTATTCGTATCGACTCGATATTACGTTCGCTGGCTAACCAAGATTTATTTGCAGTGGGGAGCCCAACAATAAGGGACCTAAGAGAGACGATAAGGGTAAGAATGCCAAAAAGTTGACTAATGAATGCATTCTTTACGCATCGCTCGAATCGTGTTTGTCGCTTGTCCAAACATCGTTCTCTCTGTTTCACGTTTCAAACATTTTTTCCAGACAAGAAGCTGACCCAATTGAGCCCGGCTAATGCGAGTAGCCGAAACTTGTGGGTATCAGGACTGTCCTCGACCACCCGAGCTACGGACCTGAAGCAGATATTTTCCAAGTATGGAAAGGTTATTGGTGCTAAGGTCGTGACCAACGCGAGAACGCCGGGTGCTCGGTGCTACGGTTATGTGACAATGTCTACCAGCGAGGACGCCGCCAAGTGCATTCAACACCTCCATCGCACCGAACTTCACGGTCGCGTCATATCAGTGGAAAAGGTAAATTATAAATGATATTTCCAACTTCGAAGGACTCGGCTAAATCGTGTTACCGCAGCGGAGAAAGGAGTTAGCGTTTGATGATCCCGGGGATTGGTCGTGATCCCGGAGAGTGGACGTGTACGGGCGTATACGTTACAATCAGCTGACATCTAGCACGATTTTGTTTCATCAGGCGAAGGGTGATTCCCAGCAGAGTCACATGAGGAAGAGGGAATCGAACAACTGCAAAGTGGAGAAGAAAGAGGAAAAAGATATAAAAGGCAAGGAGATTCACGAATCCCTCGAGAAGAAGGAGAAAGACGCGAAGAAAGAAATCGAGGACAAGATTACGGATATAGGTGAGTCGCCCTCGTGCGACTTCCGAATTCCCTTTGAGATCGAACCTTCGTCCTTTCCCCGAACCTCCGTCTATATACATATGTATAGACGTATACGTGTACACGAATACGTTAAAAACATTCGTTTCGACGAATCGCAGGAATGAAGAAAGTCGAAGAAAAGGGTGACGGAGTCGCGGACGAAAAGAAGCTCGAGGGTATAGAGAAGAAGGAAGACCCCACGAAGGACGCCGACACACGCTCGATAAAATCAACGAGCAAGAAGCCGGAGAGCGAGAGAGGGAAACGGGACGACAAGCGCATAAGGACTTGGGACCATCATCGTTCGCACTCGAGATCGCGGAGCCGGGAACGCAGGAGACGTGATGACGTACTGACTTTTGCAAAAATAAGGGTTAGATATTTATGTGCCGCTCGTGAAATTTAGGCCGGTCTCGAAAGGCCGAACGGATCGTACGACGCGTTCGTCTCGGAACGAACGACGCGAAAGCGAAAGTACAAAAAAATATGATAGAAAAATATTGCGCGTTCTTTCTGCCACGTAGATAAATCGGGGTTTCGGTTCGTACGCGGCTGCGTCGCGAATCATCTCGCGAACGAGACTCGTTGTATCGATGATGATGCTCGCAATAGTAATAATAATAATAGTATTAATGATGTCATCGCTACAATTCCGATCGCACGCTGAACCGTTTATTTTTTTCCGAAAAACGAAATATAGGAAGAACGAGAACGTCAGAGGCTGAGGCAACGGGAATGGCTTTTGCGGGAGGAGGAGAGAAGACGCCGGGAGGACGTCGAGCGGCAGCGGGAAATCGAGCGCCGTCAGAGAGACGAGGCGGCACGATTGGAACGGGAACGCGAGAAGCTTCGACGAGAACGCGAGAAGATCGAGCAGGAGAAAGCCGAGCTTCTGCGACTCGAACGGGAGCGCCAGAAACTCGAACGGGAAAAATTAGAACGAGAAAGACTCGAGCTCAAGAGACAACAGATGCGTCTTGAGGAGAGCAGACGAGCTCCACCGCCACCTTCGATCAAGAGAACCTCGAGCGATCGAAGAGATCCCAGGGATTTGTACGTTGAACCCGAACGCAAACGTATCGCCGCCGAGCACAGTCGTAGACACAGTCCTGATCGCGTCACCGAGAGACGTCCCGAAATTTTGGACAGAGTGTCCGATCGACGATTGGACGCGTCACCACCGACCAGATACGACTCGAGCAGGTGACGTGTCGATCCGCCTCGTTTTTTCGATTCCCCGAGCCCAAACTCGAGCGCATCCTTCGTTCATGATATTTTGAGATTAATGCAACGATTCTCGTTCGTAAGAAAATCGTGTAAAGAATCCGAAATCCCTCTATATAATTCGACCGCCGTTTCAATTTCCATCCGGTTCGGGTTTTACGGTTCTTTTGCAAACATCTAATGCTTATTAAACGATGCATCGTTTATTCGCAAATAACAGACTACGCATGAAGCAAAACTAAAGATATTCCATTGATCAGTACTGGTGTAAATAAATTGCGCATAAAGTTTCAACGCGAATAAATTTTCGTCAATCGTACGCGGAGCATAGAAATCGAAATCGAGATTGTACAAACCCGACGAATCGTTTTTTTTTTTACGAGTGAAATTAATTTTTTACGAAATAAGTATCAATAATGAAATGTTTTTCGTGTTTGTCCAGATCGTCGCAGGACCTTACGCTGAAAAAGGACTTTAAGCGGAGCACGGAATTTACGTCGCGAAGCAGTCGACCGGAGAGCTTCGCGGAAGTATCGCGAGGAAGAGAAGTGATAGTGCGTCGCGAAGCGCTTCCAACTCCGTCATCGTCGATCGACTCCCGCCAAGTCAAAGAACGGTACGCTTCCCCGATTTTTTGCTTACGATCCACCAACGGTTGTTTTTTTTTCACTGACGCGCGTTCGCGCTCGCGACGAGCTTGAGAAACGTCGTTTAATCGATGTGCTTAAATATCCGCAGATACGAGCGCCCAACAACGACAACGTACGGGCGCGAGCGTGAGGTTCGAAGATCAGATCCTGAATCGCACAGAAGTAGCAGGGACAGTCACACTCGTTACACCGAGAGCTCGAAGCCACCGGGATCCAGCGCACCTCGTAAGTACAGCGAACAAAATCAATTGGCGATCGAAAAGATTCGTATGTGCTCGAAGTCCGGACGTCGTTTGCGCGAGATACGAACCTAGTGAATTCTTCAAACGCACATCTTTTTATTTTCTTTTGTCCTTTTTTTCTTCTTTTTTTTTTTTCTTCATTCCGTTGCGTTCCTTTTTTCGTCGAAACGTTAAAAGCATTCCTGAAATACTCGAATCGCGTGTCACGGGGCAGGCAAACCTTGGCAAATTATAGTAGCTATCGAACAAAAATAAAATAAAAAATGACAAAAAAAAAGAGAGACAACACAAAAGAATGAAAACGCGACCGTCGCTGAGGCACAGATTATGTGACCCGACAATGCTAAAGAATCTTTTATACGTTAAACGAACGAGACGAGGCAATGAGAAGTATTGTAATTCGCTAATCTAACCGTGTATTTGTTATGATAATCAAATAATAAAAAGCAGACATTTGTCGATAACGCAAACGATTGAGTTTTATTGTAGCAACTTGTACCCGCAATCGATCGTTTCTCTTCTTTTCTTTTCTTCTTTTTTTGTTTATTTTTTTTTTTTTTTTTTCGTTTTGTTTCGTTCATTCGTTTCTTTCGATTCACCTACTGTTCTTTTCTCTTCGCGCGAACTTTGCAGTCGTAGGTGTTTCTTCTTCTTCTATTTTTTTCCTTTTTTCTTTCTGACGTTCGGTTCTGTTGTCCAAACAGGTGAGAGCCGATACGGCGAGAGTAATCGAGCACCCAGCGGATGGCACTCCGGTCCGCCCTCTACGAAATCGTTCAATTCTGTGCCGAGCGGTGGACCGCGTGATCCACGAAACGAACCCTCCAGCTGGAGCAGTCGCTCTTCGGACAACGTTAACAGGTAAGATTCGTAATCTCGTGAACATGCTGTTTTTTTTTTCTTTTTTGGAATAACTCGTTCGCTCCGTAATTGCGGTCAGTTAATCGATACGCAGAGGGCATTTTCCGAGGGTAGCGATTAATATCGGTGACGCTCCTCGGGAATAATAATGGTTTCGCGTTATGTTTTTTTTTTTAATTGGATTTTCACGCCACTTGAAATGTAGATCTTGGATACGTAGTGCGAAATTACAATCGCGTAGTGAAATACTTATTTCAGTAGGGATTAATACAGTTCACTCGGTATTTATTGTCATCAACGTTGCGAAACTTGGAAGAGGATAAATGCTTTTTACAAGTTAGCAATGGGTGAAAGGTGTACAGCTAAACTGGATGTTTCACGATTCTCCCGAAGATTCAAACGTCTCGTAATTTTTCACGATACAGCTCTTTCGTTTCGGACTTTTGTTTCGATTCTGGAAAAAACATTTCGCTTCCCGTAATTCAGCGCATTTTTCCAATCCTCCGAACCGTTGTCTAACGACGAGGTTTTGGGCTAAAACGTCTGATCGGTGAGAGAAAGAACGTTGAGTAGCGTCTGGATCGGTTCGAACGGAATACCGGGCGGTCAGCCTATTTTACTTCACATTTGACAATGGCATCGATCAATGGCTCTTCCCTTTACACACCTCACGATTGACGTTCCATTATCATGAACGCTGTTGTTATTACGAAATAGGTGGAGCAATTCTAGCAGCATGGGAAGCGGATTGAGACATCCGGGTCCACCGATGTATCAGGGCGGACCGATACAGTCAATAGGATTAACAGCTCCGGGAACAGCGCCATCCTATCAGGATCGCTTCGATCCTTACAAGTCATCGATACCGAGTATAAGAAAGTACTAAAGCGAATAAAGAGGAGAGCCGAATCACCGCTTGTATAAATCGCGACGGGTCAAGATCAGGATGATCCAATGAGAGAAGATCGAGTGACCCGAGTGAAATATGCCTTGCCGAGACAAAGAAAGTGACGAGAGAAAAAAAAGAAAGGCAGGAAGAGATAAAGGTTCTTTTAATTTCGACGCTTGAAGAAATATATAATTTTGCGGTAAACGTCAGAGGCGTCGATCTCAAATACGCGAAATATGAATCATAAGGGAGAACGCAACACGCGTCCGTTTGAACACGCCGATCCGCTCTACACGGAAATTGCAACGAAAGTTTTTCAGCAACGTTGCGCAAAGTGGAACACCCGCGACCAAAAGTCTCCCGGCTTTAATTTCATTCTCTTCACCCCCGTGTTCTTTGGCTTTGTGTTCACGGTAGGAGTCGCGTGCAGGATGAAAACGCGTGTTTTGTACGACGATGAACTCGTAAATCTTTTCGGAGAGAATATCAATGATCCATAGGGGACCGGACGTCGCGTTCGCTGCAGACGAAGACTCCGACGTCGAAAGATAATCCCGGACTTTAAACGGACCATATTCGAGAGTGTGAAAAAATGAATGCGCGTGCGGTGTGTGTGTGTGCGCGTGCGTGCGTGCGTGCGTGCGTGCGCGCGTGTGCGTGGATTGCGAAATGTCTCTAGCTCGGAGAACAATTGTTCGTCGTGAGTGCGTACGAGGAAACGACGAAGAAGACGACGAAGAAGAAGAGGAAGAAGAAGAGGAGGATAACAAGAAGAAACAAAAGAATAATACGTATAATGTGTACAGCTACGACTACTTATATATACGGCGTTTGTGTATATTTGTTAATAGACATTGTACGTTCTCAACGAAATCACGCGTGTCGTCGCGTGTATCGGACTCACTCGTACACTCGCTTCACTGGCTTTTCCTTTCCTTTTTTTTTTTTCCGTTCTGTCCGTTTGTTTCTCTCGTCGCCCCCGATGTTTCGACGATTTCGTCACGGAAGCGTGGTTTAACGCGTTTCTCGATGCAAAGTCGAGGGTAAAAACGAGGAATTATCCGAGGCGCACGCGCGGTACGAGGAACAAAAGAAAAACATCATTATATTTGTATTCGGCAGTTTCGTTGTCGAGTTTTTACGATTTGACGCTGAAATTGTTGATTGGGTTGAATCGTTTCTTCTTTTCTATTGGCTCGTTTTTCTTTTCTTCTGGTTAGAATTTATTTTCATTGATTGTTCAACGTTGCGCCACACGAGAGGAAAGAGAATGGGAAAGAGAGAGAGAGAGAGAAAGAGAGATAGAAGAGCGTGTGACAAATAACAAGAGTGAATGGATATGCAATTATGTAGTAGACGATAATTCCAATTATCCAAATAAAATTTACAAGTATCACGAATCTACGAACTAATTGCAACCATTCGCCTCTTCCCTCCAGACGGTATTCGTATAATTGTAACAGAATTCGGGCGACTCGTATTCGGATGTATCCGGTACGAGGCGCCGGGTCTGCCCCCACCCCTGCTTACCCAAGCCTTCTCTCGTTAAAAAATCTTACGATCCTGACTTTCGAGAGTGTCTCGAGAGAAACGCGAACGTTTTTTTTTCGGATAACGAGATTTGGGCGGTGGTTAATCGATGGAGAAAAAGACAACACCTCGACTTCGCGCTTCGTTCCGCCATACTTTTTTCAAGCTGGGGATCGATGATGGTGTGGAAAGAGAGAGAGAGAGAGAGAGAGAGAGAGAGAAAGAAACTGTGTTTCAAAAGAGACTTTGGAAGTGACGCGTGATATATGCACGGATCTTCGTCCCACGCTATTCGGACAGATCGTTCGCTCCGATTCGCATTGAATTATTCGTAGAACTTTTTCGATCTTTCTTTTTCTCTCCCGATCCGAAAAGGACTCTCCAATGACGTTGAAAAATCAGCGATCCGCATCGTACTGTAAACTCGCCCGAATTTTTTGAGGTCATTTCCCATTATCGGGTCTAATAGTTTTTTTTTCCTTCTTTTAATTGTTTCATACCGACGATGATTGAGACGCTTCGCAATAATCTTTGTCGAATATCGGTCAGCAATCCCCGTGCTCATCAACAGCCTAGACTTTTCCGCATCGTCGCTCAACAATCGTAACGTTAAACAAATCGAAATTAAGAATCGCAGATTCGACGATGCAAAAGAAAAACCTCGATGGTAACAAAGTAATTTATACATGAAGATGAATAAATGAATGAAATTAATAAATAAGAAAACGAACGATAAATAAATGATAATATTTGAATTTGCAGTGTTTCGAGAACCGTATCGAGTACGTGATCGAAGGAAACGTCGAGAGCACGTGTTCCGGATGTAGGAGACGTCGCGAGAAGGAGAATGAAAAAGAGGAAGACGCGAGCCCGATCTCTCGTAACAATAATCGAAGTCCGTAGAAAAAGAAAGAAGAAAGAAGAGGACGGAGAGAGGGAGAAAGAGAGATGGACCGAAGAGAGGGGAACCACTTTCCCTTGGTTGACGCGAGGTGCGGGTGAGGGATGGCGCCTGCTCTGAGGAAAGGAGAGAGAGTAAGAGGCCTCCCGAGGAAGTGTGTCGAGGTCTTTTCACGGACAGTCGTCTTAGCCGGGACTATCCCGCGAGAAGCGTACAGGCCTCAACTTCCGTACGTCGGCAAGACTATTTGTTTTTACATTTTTGTTCCCTCATTCTTGGTCGCATGGGCGAGTTCGGTACCATGTCGTCTCATCGCGACTAATCTCACCGAGGCACATTCGCCAGAGATCCGGCGCGACGGTTTCTTCTCGCTCTCTTTTCCGCCGTCGCGTTTCCGCGACCTTTCTTTTTTTGTTTCCTTTAGTTTCGCGCGTCCACGTATTCGCCGGAAAAAGAACGAACTAAACGCGAGTTTCCGCGCGTGTGTTGTGCTCGGTGTTTACTTCCGCTTGGAATGTCACTGGTCGAAGATCCCGCATTGTCTCAATGAGGATGTCGCCGTCGATCATTTTCGGCAAGTAAAGAACTTTTCAGTTTCGAACGCTGAAGAAAAATACATTTACGAAGAAAACGGAAACCGGCATTCGTTGGTTTATTTTTTAAATATAAAGTTGAAAACAGAAAATTGTATCGCTGGAACGTTGAACCGGTCCAATCAAAATGGAATACGTAATTGATTTAATGTAATACGTTTTTAATGAGCAAATGTTATGAAACAGTATTTTCGTCAACTCAGTCCGAAAGAATAAAAAAAAACGGGTCAATATTCAGTAAAGTAAAAGTGAATTTCGATTCGTAGTCGATCAATCGAGTAAATTAAAGTAATCTGATTGGAAACGAGATTATTCCGCGAATTGATACAACGGAGACGCGAAAAGTCTCGAAGAAAATGCAAACCAGCTTTTCGCGAACGGTAAAACGATAGAAACGTCAGTATGCAAATTTGAGTAATAAATACTCAACTTTCACTCGACAACTGCTCGTTTTCCACCGTTTCTTTCGCTCCCGTGAATCAATTATGAATCGTTGCAAATTCATTTCCACCTTCTTTCTTTTTCGTCCAAAAAGAGTTCGTCTCGAAGGAAGCGAATTTTTGATGTGTGCGAATAGTTGTCACCACCGCGCGAGGTTTGTCGAAGGAACGGACTCTGAGCGTTCTCTTACGCGATACTCGGAGTGGGTAAAATTGAATTTTACGCGGCTCACGATTAAGTCGTAAGCGAACGCGCGTGCGCCTCTTAATTGAATTATTTTTTAACGGTGAACAGTCGCGATTAAGGGGGCTCGATCGCTTCACCGATCAAATACTTAAAGTATGCAAAATAAACGTTGTAATTTGTTTGGGTTCGTTGATTAAGCTGGAAATTTGAAGGAATTTCCAAATTTGCCTTTTGATCGACTACGCTGATTAAAAATAAGAATAAATGTTGTTTAAAGGTTTACAAGAGAAACGTTCGAGCCTCCTTTGGAGTCTTCGCGCTCCATGCCGATCCATCATCCACCCGCGTTTTTCCTCGGCTTTTTTTTCGTCCTTCGTTCTCACAGATGCCCGAATCACTCGGTTTCTCTATTGTTCGTTTATCCGCTCATTTATCCGCTCCGTACGATATACGGTGAACCACGGGGGAACTCTTCCTCCGCGGAAACATAATACAAATCTGGGTTACGCGGTTCAGCACATTCCACGGAGAGAAGAAATCGGGCTTTTGCGACGCTCATCGAGGATCGCGAGTTTCGACTGTAACAAATGTATCATTGCGGTTACCGTCGAATAACGCGTTACTATAACGAGTTGGAAAAATGTCAGTCATTGTACTTCGACTGTGCGGTCGCTGCGAACTTCCGTATTCAGCTATTGATCGAAAAAAAAAAAAAAAAAAAACACGTCGCGTTGCAATTTGCTTCGTTGATGTACAATTGACAGGTTTCTTTTTTATCACGAAAAAAGGCATTTTTTTATCATGAACAAAAAGAGAGTAAAAAGAGTTTGGATAATGGGAAAAGTAAAAATATATTTTTATTTTTTTATTGCTTCTTTTGGTAAATAAAAAAAATGTTACTTTGCTGAACTAAACAAAATTGTTTCCCCTTTTCTCGTTATACAATTTTCACTGTTTTCAGTGTCCAAAACCTTATCTTTCGAATGATAAGAAAAGTAAAAAAGATATTTATATCTTGTTGCATATTTTATTATTGAAAAACTCGTTTTCCAAAACCTTTTCTCATTAATATTCGGTTGTGTATAAAAAACGAAAATTTATCTCATTACTTTATGCAGAAAAAGATATCTCTTCGTTCGTTAAGAATCGACGATTTTGAGTATAAAAAAAAGTGTTGGCTAAAATGCTAAAAGTAAATTAATGAAAAAATGGCTAAAAAACAACCGTAGCATCCAGGCAAACATGGAGGTAAAAAAGATCGTCGTAAAAAATAATAAACGAGTAACAACGCTCCGCGGTGAAACGTTGAAAAATTGCTGTTCCCATTTTTCTTATCCGTCTTTTTTATCTCCTTAGATACAGGAAAAAGCGATTTGGGGTCGGGCGACTGAGGAAACAAGGTTCTTCCATTCAATTGTATCCGAAACTACCTACGCGGTTTCAATATCGAGGTCACGCTGTTTTTTTTTTTTCTTCGAAATAAAATTGCGATCGTGAGCGCGCGTGGACGATCCGTTTACAATCGGGCGTCCGTCGAACGCCAGCAGCCGTTTCTTCCGATAGAGTCCATCGAGAACCGAAATATTTGCAAAAAAAAAAAATACACGAACGTAAAAGAAAAAAATATTCCACCAACTTTCACCGGCGGTAGCTGCGGATGCAAGTCCGTCATTAAAGCGAATAAAAAGGAATAAAACGATCGTGTGTTTTTTTTTTTTTTTTTTCGTCAACCCTCCCTCCTTCTTTTCTCCGTCGGAAGGCACGCGAAGATGCACGTGGAGCGTGCGCGTATAAAAGTAAATCTTATCGCTCGGCGAACTCACATTTACCGGCAAACTTGTCCTCGTCAAACGTATTTTCACGAATGACGCGACCGACGCGACCAGCCGTGAGAGGAAAAAAAAACACGAAGGAACTTGTTTGTATTCTCTTCCCGGGTATCGATGTTATATCGCCGTAACCCAGATCCGCGATCGTAAACCTTCATCACCCGACGACTTTTCCGCGCAAACATTCCTGACCTCGATTGCATAAACTTCGATTTTCGATGATTTTCCAACATGCGTGGCATAAACGGCTGACAGTCGCGCTTGCGCCCAACCGAAGCTCGAGGAAGTTTCCTCTTTCCTAAAAATGAAAAAGATTTCAAATCGAGGAGTTAGATCCGATTTGTAAACTTTCACTTGTCGCTTTCCTTCAAAGCGCGAGCATACATAATTTTCATCGTTTTTCGAAAAGCAACAATCTCGTGTAGAGGCGTGCGTGCGTCGCACAGTGAAATCTATGTATGGTCGAGATACACCGTAATTTACGTACGTAGAAATAACTGTCTCCAAGAATAAATAAATTTTAAAAATGATATACACGCGTGTATCATTTAAAATGAAAAAACGAAGAAAAAATCATCCATTTAATTAAATTCATTAAAATAAATATCATTGAAATTGAATTGAAAGATTTTAAAACCATGAAAAAGTATTAACGATTACCGTTTTGAAAAAAAAAAAACGTATTAAAAAAAAAGGTTCGGTGTTTCCCTAGCGTTTATACGTTGGCGATAATGAGTTTAGCTTCAACCGACGATTCGAGACAACGGATATTAAAGGATAATGCTAAAAGCGGCCGGTCGAGCCGATAACGAACGTTACATCGAACAGGTTGAGATATCCTTTTTCCTACGTGTCTTCCTAAGTATACGGAGATACCGTTTGGATAGAAGGTGAATCATTGAGCCGAAGAAAGGCGGCAGGCGGACTTTCTCGTCGGTAAACTTTCACCATCGATGAGACGAATAGTCGGAGAGCCTTCGAGCACGCTCTTGCAGTACTAATTCCAATTGAAGAATCGTGTTTCCCCTCCCCCTTTGCTTCATCAGGTTTTACGTCTCGTCACCCTCGATCGCTGAAATGTTTGTTTCATCAAGTTCAAAGAAGCGGAAATTAGTCGATCGAGAAACAAAAAAAATAAAGAAAAACGTAAAAACACGTTCCAAACGTCCGGGAAGAGAGATGATCGTTGTCTCGTGTTAATTATATTCCATAGAGCACACGCGAAGCCAAAACCTACCGCAATATAACTTTCTTTTTCGCTTCGAAGATATTTTCGAAAATCAAAATACAGTTAAATCGCGGGTAAGAAACCCATCGCCTAACGTGATTACTTTTTCGAGCGAGAGGAACGTGTACTTTCGGTTTTCGAAGAATTTGTTATTTGTCTCGTTTCCCTTGACACGCATCGTGGCCATTTTTCGATTTTTCAAGTCTTCGTGTTTTCACGTAACGAAATTACTCAACGGGTAGACTCGAATACGGTTGGAATTACCTATATTGAAATGATTAGTGATCCCTCGTCTTCCCCACTGCCGTCTTGTTTTCTGACACGTGTTCGTTACGTGACGAGTATCGAGAATCTTCGAAAGTCTAGAATTTCGTCAACGAGGGGCCCGGATACATCAGGAGCGTCGCTCGGTTCGAAGAAGGTGTCGCAATGTTGGGATTGTCCGAGCAGAATTCCAGGGGATTCCCATTGCGAGAGCGATCGCCGTTTCGTTGAAAAAAATAAATGTTCGAGAAACATCGATTTTTCGTCGTCTCTCTTATCCCCGCTTTTTTGTTGTTGAAGAATGAAATTTGTAAAGCTTGTATTTTTTTATTTCTGCGCAGGCATTTCCGTCGCGCTCCATTTGTTCGCGAGCGTAGCAACGTACGACGGAGATCACGCGCAACGCTACGGCCACCGTGAGTATACGGTTTACCTGGAGAAAAATCGATCACTCGTAAATAAACGTTCGATGAGAACGGCCTTCTCCGTTTTAACCCGATTCGGTGAGGTTGGAAAACGAGATGGAAATTATTCGAAAAAAATGTGTGGAATTTTCCTCGATGCAAAAGAGGTGCGGCTTAACTGCGAAACGTTTTTCAAGTCCCGACGAAGAAATTCCGGAGGCTGTAATCCGAACTCCGATTCTTCAAAGATTTCATTTATTCGAGAATGGCAATTATCACGAATGAAAATAAAAAATGTTCGAAAAATACACGACTGACTTTCGTGATCTTTAAATTTCGAGAAAAAGGAAATTTTCCGCAAAGTCGACAAATTTATTTCTCGGCGTGAAAAGTCGTAACGCGAGTTAAAGCTTCGCAGCTTCGAAGACATCGAGCCTTGACGTACGATAGCATTTTCAAGACGGTCTCGCAATGTCTTCGAAGAATCGTTCCGAATTTTAGAGGAATAAACGTACGCGCGCGCGAACTCGTCAGGTTACAGCCAAAGAGTTCAGAAGCCGCAATACTTGGCGTCACCGGTGCGAAGATGGACGGAGTCCTGGGACGGTCGACCGGGTCGCGGAGCTCTCTATCGTCGAGACGCGCATCCGAGCCAATATTACGCGAAGATAGTTCCGGAAGTTGAGCGCGTCGACCCGTTGGTGACGATCAGCGAGACCCTCGGAGCCCTCAACACGGTTGGCAGTTATATCGTCAACGTGACTCGAGGAGTCGAAAATTCTGAAACTCCGCCCAAAGAGTTGCCCTCGGCGATTTACACAATATCGAAGAACATTCTGGGACGCAACGTCACCGACAGCATAGCACCCCTCGTACGGGGCGTAAGAATGCCAACCAGATCGAGCGGAACGAGCACAACGATAAAACCGTTCAACACCAGCAGCGGCGAAGATACCTCCGAGACTCTGATCAACAGAGACAAGGAATCGGGGAGTTCGTCGAGTTGCACGACCGCCGAGGGCGGCCCGGGGAAATGCCAGGACCTCAGCAATTGCCCTCAGCTATTGTTGGATCTTACGAAACTCCGTCAGTCGTTGTGTTTCAAGAGCCTCTTCGTTCCTGGAGTTTGCTGTCCGGTTGAGAAGAACGATTACGGTCCGATGTAAATACTCATTTTCTGATTTTAGATGTAAACGCTGAACGAAAAAAATGTAACGTCATTGCTCATTGATTCGATTGATATTTAACGTATTTGAATTTATGTGTCGAAACTAGTGATACTCATATTTTTTGGTAATCCGTTTTCACAGCTCTCCAACGGGAACGACCTCACCACTGATCGAGAACTATCCGACGAGACCTCCTCATCGTCCGTCCAATCCCTCCACCCCGAGACCCATACCGCTCTTCCCTTTGGTTTCCTCGTCGACTTCCCGTCCGACACTTCCGATCGTTCCTGCTCCCGAACTCGCAGCCAACTCGTCCACCCTCGAAACGATCGAAACGATAGACAACAATTTCATCAGCGACGACGAAGGTACCAAATTATTTATCTTCCGCCATGATCCACCGGATTCTTTTTCGGGTCAACTTCCTCCAACTTGTTCGCGACTCTTCTGGTTTTGGCAGTCGCCCCTGGAAAGCCGAAATTGTGACACCCTCGTTGGCTAAAGATTCCTCGTTTTTTTGACTCGGCCTTCCTTTTACTCGTTTTTGCAGAATGCGGCGTTCGTAATTCCGGCAAGTATCGCGTGGTTGGAGGCGAAGAGGCACTCCCGGGTCGATGGCCGTGGATGGCGGCCATATTTCTTCATGGTTCACGACGCACGGAATTCTGGTGCGGCGGATCTTTGATCGGACCGAGACACGTTCTAACAGCCGCTCATTGCACTCGCGATCAGAGGCAACGACCGTGAGTTTATTGCTCTGGAATGAAAAAAAATTAATACTCGTAAAAAGAGAATTAACAGTTACCGATGAAGTATTTCGATATTAGAAATTCCTTAAACTTCGATCGCTTCAATGTTCTTTTTTGTCCGTGTACTCTTGCGGATTGTTTCCGAATCGTCTTTATTATTTTCGTGTGTAAGTAAACCGTCACGAAAAATTCAAATGCTAGGTCAGTGTTGTAGGGTCAGCGGTGAGCTATTGGAATATCGAAATCGTTGAATCAACGGGATAACGAATAAACGTTGACGCGGTTGACAGATTCGCAGCGCGGCAGTTCACTGTCCGTTTGGGTGACATAGATCTTGAGAACGACGACGAGCCTTCATCACCGGAGACTTACGCGGTCAAGGCGGTTCACGCTCATCAAAAGTTTTCTCGAGTCGGCTTTTACAACGACATCGCTGTATTGGAGCTGAATCGAGGGGTCAGGAGATCACCTTACGTCGTGCCGATATGTCTGCCACAGGCGCGTTACAGAAGCGAAGCTTTCGCGGGTGCTAGACCAACAGTGGTCGGATGGGGCACGACTTATTACGGTACTTGGACTTTTCTTCCAATTACGATTGTACAATAAAGCTAAATATTTACATATTTCTATACTATTAACAATATTATTAATCAACAACAATATTCCATTTTCCTTACCTCAGGTGGGAAAGAGAGCACCGTCCAACGCCAAGCGGTTCTGCCGGTTTGGCGAAACGAAGATTGCAACGCAGCGTACTTCCAGCCGATAACGGGCAATTTCTTGTGCGCCGGGTACAGCCAGGGCGGCAAAGACGCCTGTCAAGGTGACTCCGGTGGACCGTTGATGCTGAGAGCGGAGGGCAAATGGATGCAGATCGGTATCGTCTCGTTCGGCAACAAGTGCGGAGAACCCGGCTATCCCGGCGTGTACACCCGTGTCACCGAGTACGTAGATTGGATCAAGAGCAATGTGAAGTGACGATCATCTATCTGCGACCGAAACGCTAAAACCCCTCAGGGAACTCACCTATCCGGACAAGGTACAAGTGCCGATATGAAAAAATGCCACTTTAATGATTATACGAAAAAAACGTTCAGATTCAGTGCCAATTTACCAGTGAAATCCAAACGGATATTCCTTTTCGCTTTTTAAACTCGTTTGGCAAAACCTAGGGTGTCACGGTTTGTAAATATAATTAATGTAAGACACTATCGTTGCGCGAAGTTGCAATAGTACGGAGTATATTCATTGAACGAATAAATTATTGAAATCCATTTACATTGTTTCTTAATTAATGCCAATATTTACCATAATTCGCGTCGTTTCGACAGCACGAGCGAGCAACTGGCATCGTCCAAACTAATTATATTCCAGCTATCGAGATCGCTCGAAACGTTGCAAAAATATTAACTAGCCAATGTCAACTGAGTCATTGCGGAAGTTTGAAGATTCCTGAAGAAAGTGTGCGAGAGATTGCTACGGTAACTGCGAATAAAACGTTCCCTGACAAGAAAGTTTCAAGGTTCGGGACGTCTAGAAGTTTGACATAACCTAAATTTTCGAAACTTGTTTTTTCGTAGCCGGTTCAATCGTTTTTTTTTATGTAACCGAACATCCACCTTTCTCAAATTGATAGACATAGAGCTCGATGATTTTACCTAACGTTGAAAGTTATTAATATTTTTAAAATCTCTGTTGATAAATTCGGATCTTTCGCACTTATGTGTCACGTGACATAAGAGTCTGAGAATTAGGGCTGACATTGTTGAAACCCTATTTTAGAAAGTGAAACATTTCCGGCGTAAAATTAAATCATCAAGTACACGAGTTCTGCAGAGTGTGATTCTTGGTTTTTCCTAAGGAACTTAATCGTACAGAAGGAAACACAGTTTGGTAATTTGTGAGGTTATGACTTACGATCAATAGAAGATCGATATAACCTTACAAATTGTTGAATCAATTTTTCTCAGAGCTGATCGCTCGGTCGGAGCAATACAAGTAATGAGAGTAACGCTTAAACATATTTACTATATTTCGGTATATTTACACAAAGTGTATCGAGGAAACAGATTTAAAACAAGATATTCGTGTGGGTGAAGAAGAAAAAAAACGTGCAGAGTTCGCGAGTAGAACAATAGTGATATTCTTCGTGGCAGAGTTTCGTGATCCCGAAAAGGCAACACTCCAGCTTCGTTTTGATAAAAGGTTAAAAAGCAATTCCGTAGTTTTATTTTTGGGCAATGATAAATCCGGGGATCACTTCGTCCTGATATTTGTTTGTACCTCGCACTCTTTGTACAGACAATAATTTTCATAACATTGTAACTTTCGGTCGGATCTCGGACAAATTTTGACGTACGTTCGAAACAACGTATATTCGCTATGCGATAAAAACCTTTAATGATTTTTAATTTCAATAACCTTAAAAAATGTTAATCTTATTAAAATGACTATTCCGCGATCTTAACGGACATCGAGTTTTGTAACGTTTCTTCAAACTTTCAAGACCCAATACAGAGAAAGTTAATATTTTGGCTCAAAGAAAAGTCCTTTTACTTTCAGAACTCAAAAATCTGGTTCGCCGAACCATCATTTAAGACTAAAAAACATCATAGATTTTCCTTGCGACAGAGGTTTGACGAAAACGTAAAAGACGATAACCAAGCAGTTGACCGTTAATCGAAAAAAACCACAAAAGAATCCTCGCAGAATCAATGAACAAATAATGATGGTTATTTATGCAGATTTTTGTACGATCGGCCCTCCGAGTATTCGAGATCACTGGTTTTTGGTCCGGTCATAAATACAGTTGAATTAAATTCATTGATAGCGTTGATCCTCGCCGAGATCCGGCCGCGTTCGATGTACATTATTTACACCTTACAATTATTTTACATGTAAATTAATAGACTGAACAATATCTCGTTGAAAATTATTTACACGGAAGTGCCAGGCGTTCAGCTTCGAGCATCGCGTTACTAATCGGCGTTGCATTCCGTTCGACGCAATCCACAGTTTGACGTATCGCCATAGAACCCGAATGTCCGTCGAATGTGCGACGCTATCTTTTCTTCCTTTTCCCCGTGACTAGACAAAATACGATTACTTTGGTTTCAGTGCGGTAATGTTTCCTCGTTGTTCTAATCGTTTCACCGAAAGTCCTTAATTATTTATCCTTATCGCGACCGTCCCTTAAATTCAGTAGAGCTTTTTCCACCAATTCACCCAAATTTTGTGGCAAATCTGGCAAGTCGATGGACGAAGCGTACGAGGTTCTTTTAACGCTGGTTGGTCCTTTATCGTTGGTTTGTTCGTTAGCTCCGAGACCGTCTTCTCGTTTCTCGAGACCGTCAGATCCGGTGGATTTCGTCTCGTATTCCGGTTCGTTCGAGTCACCGTTCACTGAAAACGATCCAGACAAATATTAGCAACAACGTAAATAAAAATAACCGTTGAAATAATACGAAACAATAGTAGTGGAATCGACGATAAAAATTGGACGAATGAAAAAACTATGATAGAAATAATAATAATAGATTGTTCTTAATCGTTATTAATTATAACATCAATCACAGATGTTATAATAAACAAAACGAATCAGCAAGAATAATAGTAACAGCAATTGCAATTATTCTTGCCATTGAATAATTACTAATAACAATGATATTTCTGTTAATAAAGATAGTAATAAACAATAATTAAGATTAGTAGTACTTATAACTTATAAAAAATGGAAATTTGATTGATTAACGAATGAATATTCACCAGCCGCATCGACGTCAGCTCCGACATAACCCTCCAGCAATTTCTGTGTCGGTGACTGTACCGCGTTATCCAATTCACAGATTCTGGACGCTAAAATCCTAAGAGTCAATGATCATTTTAGTAACAAAAAAGATTGCGCTGCGTTGATTGTATAAATGGTTTTTACGACGAAAGGAATTTTACAAGGGATCCCATTGAACTTTGGGACCCGATAGAATTTATTCCATGTTTAAAAG
Organism: Ophioninae sp. A BG-2022a; assembly: GCA_030523105.1. Lineage (NCBI taxonomy): Eukaryota > Metazoa > Arthropoda > Insecta > Hymenoptera > Ichneumonidae > Ophioninae sp. A BG-2022a. Next base: position 32,603 of record JAPYZI010000850.1, read on the forward strand.
TTTATATTTATTTTTTAAGAGCGACGAAAGACTTCCTACTTGTTGGCTTTCTTCTGATGAACGAGAGCAAGCGTTTTGTCGTTGAGAGCCTCGAGCAAAGCAGCGCAGAGACGTCGCAGATCCGATATCGCGGCTGCTGATTTTTGGGGAGGTATTTGCGTCGCCTGCTGTAGCAATTGTTCCACTTAAGAGAGCAAAGAAAGAATATTTTTAAAACAGCTCGGTCAACGACCAAAAACTTGTTCGTTCGGCATTGTGGATAAACAATGACAAAATGCGTTCGAAAAGTCAGAGAACAAAAAAAATAGGCGAAAGTTTTCTCCTCAAAATAAGTAATACTTTAATAAAAAATTAATCAAGATTCGGTACTGACAATATTTGAGTGAAATAATAAAATAATAATATTTACACAATTAGAAAAGCATGAAAATTGAAAACGTTCAAAATTTTATCAGCATAATATAGTATAAAAATAATCGACTTCAAAAAACGAGACATATAACAAAAGGATGAAAAGCGAAAGAACGAACCCTGTTTGTACGTCATGACCGTACCCGCGGCCGAATTACCGCCGAGTTTTATCGTTCCTTTTGTTCGTTTGCTATCCAACATGCCCTTGAATAAAAACATTCGATTAGCAATAAATATCGGGGCTGGGATGTTTTTCTCCAAAGGACAGAGAATGAACAGTTCAGAGTCAAAACCGAGCTCGCTGAAAATTGAATAATCACCTTGTACTTCGAGAGTGATTGCCTAGCTAGTTCTTTTTCTTCCATCAGCTGTTGCAAGCGTTCTTGCAAATATCTGCAATTGGAAATCCGTCAGGAACAGGTGCTTTGTTTTTTAATTTATCACAGCCCAATCTACAAAGTTTGGTTTGAAAGATATCAGTCGCGGAATTACCGATTTTCGTTGATCAACGAGTCCAAATCGAGCGCAGTTTTCGCACTGAGAGCTTGCGACAATTCGTGATTGAGACGATGAGCTTTGCACTTGAACGCGTCCCTCTCCGTTTCCAATTCGTGTTTTTCGTCCAATACAGTTTGCAAATCTGTTTGCAATTGAGTACACTGTAAAAAGCGAATTTGTCATTGTCAACTTGAAAGGGAAAAATTTCATATTTTACATTTTTTAATGAGGAGAAGGGGCTTTGAGAAACGTTTTCGAAGCTTATACTTTGATGTTCATCTTCTCTAATTGCTCGATCATTTCTTCTCTTTGATGAATGTCAGGCTGCATGTTGGAGCTAGTATCCCGTTCGACGTTGCATCGATTGCTGGCTCTGAGAACTTTTATGTCCGCTTGGGCGTCGCCCAATTTTTGCCTCAGCGTTTCCACCTGGAGCCTCAAACACTTGTTCCGCTCTCGCGTCTCTGCCAAAAGGTCCATAGTCCCAATGTCGCTCTCGGCACCTGCGAAACTGCAAAAGTTCGTCCACGATCCGACTCATTTGTGCGCACCGATAATTACGCTTCATTGATCGACGTTAGGGAGTCTTTTAGTTTCGCACCTTTTAACGTCCCTCGACTCGTTTATTTGCTTCTTGAAATACGACAAACGCACTTGTATCTGTTCGGCCATTAACTTGAATTGGTCTCTCTGGATTCTGCATTGATCCAGTTCCTGGCTCAACACGTTCAGAGCCTCAGATTTCAGTTGGAGTTTCTGCCGCAGCATGGCGTTCTGTGAAAGATAGAAAAGTTTTGTGTAAATGGTTACAGGAACGCTACGTCTAAAGGATACATTATTGAATAATTCGGCGGTGCAAAGTTCCCACTGAAGGCGTCCCTGGAAATTTGACTAAAGACAAGTCATAAATCACTAAAACGATACATTCTTCTCATCTTAGTTCTTAAAGGAAATGGACGCGACAGCGACGATCGTAAACACTGAACCTAGACAAATATTAAACTACATCTTTCAAACTATTCTTTCCAGCCGAGCTTAGCGGAAAAAAAACAAATGCAGTCAGCAAAAATTTCCTGTCTCTAAATTTTGAAAATAGTCAACAATTTCACTAATAAATTAAAAAGATTTTCGGAGCGTCGTATTGAACCTACTTCGTTGGAGGCATCGTTGCATCCATCTCTTCCGTCCATCAGAGCGCAGGAGAGTTTCCCAGCAACAGCTCTGGCCATTTTCAAAACGAAAAATAAAATTGAAAACCCGCGGTATATCTTTTCGTTGATATTCGTCTTTATTTCGGCGCAGCTGTCATCTTTGAAGGTTATATTTACGTGTACGCGGAGAATCGGGAAGGGAGGGGTGGTAGCAACGACGGTGCTGCCAAGGTTTCCCCCACCAGTGTGCGCGAGACCGTTCGCCGGCTGGCGCATCGACTACGCGATTCACTCGTTTCACAGCGCTCGTCGGTTGCTATCGCGGATAGTTCAATTATTTTTCGCGAGCTCAAAATCATTCTTCGGCCATAACTATCGACAGATTTTCGTTTTTCATCGCGTCAACTCATCGTTCGTTTCGATACGGTTTCGCGGAGTCGCACGGAAGTTCGTTTGACTAGATAAGTGGGGGGAGGGACGAGGCGCCGCGACTCGACTGCCAATCGTCTCCTCTGAACCGCACATTTGATTTCGCTCGCGAAAAAGAGTCGCGTGTTTTGTGTGTGCGTGGTGCGCCGTTTCCGAACGAATCATCCCCGGCAGTCGTGCGGCTATACGGGTTCGAGGGAGCATAAGAGAACAAAAAAAAAAGAAAAAAACGAGTGAAAACCCTCGCGCGTAACACACCCGGCGTACATTCGTTCGACGACGATTCGCGCGGACGAACCTGCAACAAGAGGATCCTTCAGGTGCGAAACATCATCCCGCCTACTCTCGAAGCATCATCACCATCATCGTCAACGAGCAACGACATGACGTCCACCGGAACTTTCCAGGGATTTGGCGGAGAGAGCCGTAAATCTAGCAAGTAAGTTTTATTCGATTTTTCGAAAATTCAACTGCGCGAATTATCGGCGAAAAACTTTATCGCGCTCGTTTACTGCCGGCGTTTTCGTCGCGTGGTCGAACATCCCCCCCCTCCATCTTTTTTGACAACTTTTCGCAATTGCAAGGATCGGCGAATCGACGAACTTCTCCGCGGTTTTTTCTCGCGTCCCCTTTTTTCTTTATTTTTTTTTTTCTAAGATCCTTTGTCTTTCCGGCAAGGGTGACCTTTTGGTGTGCGAGGCACATCCCAACGAGCCGACCTTGCTCGGTGTGTGGCAACGGTTAGTACAACGCTCTGTGTGAGAGAGAAAAAGAGAGAGAGAGAGAGAGCATTGGTACGAACCGGATATATCCGGATAGATCCTGAATCTTCTCTCTCTCTCTCCACACTGTTTCCGTGTGTCGCGCGTTCTTCACGCGTGCCAACGTTTCCCGACTTCTCGGGCTTCTTTATTCAATTGCATCTTTCGTTTTTCTTTCTCTTCGTTACAAACGTAAAACGTCCGAGGGTCGAATATCGCACGCTCTTCAATTCTCCCACGTATACACGTGCCAACTATTAACGAGGTTAATAGCGACGCACACGCAAATTTTTTGTTTAGAGGAATTCGGTACGTCGCGAATTTGCGAACGCGAGCCGGGCGGCCGGGTGGGGGGAGGGGGGAGAGGTGTGCGCAGTATTCGGTTTTCCAAGTAGTCTCCTTTTCCTAGAGGTCAAAGCCCGTAAATAATAGACCTGGAACGTTTCGTCGACTGCAGCTTCGTATACAAATAAATCTGGTGCGGAACGAAACGCGGAAGAATGGCGCAGCAGTGGGGGGGATTTCGTAATATTATTTTGTTCCGAAAAATCCGAATGAAATTTCTCGTGAATAATTTCACGTCGAATCAACGTGGATCGGACATGTTATTTTTGTCGTTCATTTAATTCGAGTGATGGGGCAGTTGAAGTTTTGTCTCAAATATTGATCGTTTCGGTTGGGATTTTCAATTTTACCGAATGAATTAATCAATTTCGTCCGCATAATTACTGAATAGTCGAACTATCGAACAGTACCTATTGAATGTTAGTAATTATCGTCGATCCAAATATTACAATGAATATTAACGACAATTACGTAATAATTGCGCAGTAATTGATACTACAATCGGAAAATAAAATAACAAAAATCTAAATAAAGATGCAGAGTAAATTGCAACGGTAATACAATTATTTTGATAATAATAGTGATATTATCGATCGTGGTAAAAAAAAAAAATATTAAAAAGATAACTACAGCAATGACAACGATTGTTACAATCATTGATGCAATTATTACCAATTGCAAGTAATTACTGATTGTCATAGTTTGAATATTAATTTAATTACATTGCACATAATAATAATAATAATAATAATAATAATAATAATAATAATAAAAACAATAAATTAATTAATTTAATTAATTAATTAAAATAATAATAATTACATTAATTCATTAATTAAATTAATAATAATAGGAAAATACAGTATTATTATTATTATTAATTTATTATTATTATCTTATTATTACTATTAATAATGACTCGTTGATAACGATAATTACTATCAGTTAATAACAATAATAGTAACAACAATAAATGTTGTTGGACTTTGAAGTGACGAAAAAATACTTTTTTGCCAAGAGAAACTTGGAATTGAAAAAAAAAGAACGAAATCGGTAAAATTGTATTTTCGCTTCGCTACGCAACGGGAAAAAAGCCGGTGCACATTGGGCGCCCCGGCAAAAATCCGTTTCGAGGGTGTTGGCCACGAATTTCCGTCGTCGCGATGTCTCGCACGATTTTGCGGTTTGCCGTTATTACTTTTTCGCTTCCTTTTCGCGGAAGTTCGGGAGAGGGTTCGGGCGCTCAAGCGTGCATCAACCGTCACGCGAGCTTCTTCATTTTTATTTTTCGGTGGAGTTCCCATTAATTCACCACTCTGTATTTTTCGTCGAGCGACCCAACGAGGATCGCGAAAACTACCCCTGAGAAAACGCACGTTCGTACACGTGGTTATTACTTAATTAATAAGGAGGGCTTTCGTTTTGCCCCATTCGTGCGTTTTCCCCGAGTGCATTTGTTACATTTTTTATTCGTTTATTAATTTAAAAAATTTCTTTTTTTTACGTTTAAATTTATCAAAAATTTTTTTATTTATTTTTTACTTTTTTTTCGAATTTCGGATTTTTCTTTCGGAATTGTGATCGCAAATATCCGAGAAAAATACGTGAAAACGTTCGAGATATTTCGCCAACGGAAATCGGCGATTAAAAGTTTTAGGCGAGCTCGAACGTCGTTAAATCGTGGCGTTAGGAATGAATAATCGATAGTACGATGACGAACGAACAATGCTGTTATCGTTACCAATGTTATTATTCATTCACGCCTATAAAGAACAACACTCGAGGATAAAATAATACCGTTCCACGCGACACAAGTGCGACAGAGACAGCTGATACGTTCGAACCAACTTTTATCAAAGACAACTCACTTTTCGGACGGAATAAAACTCGGCTTTTCGTAAAGAGTTAATCGTGAGATTAGACATTTTTTAAAATAATAATATACTCGTCGAATCGAATAAAAATTTATTTCGTTTCTCGAGTAATAATGAAATTGTAAGTTTCGTTTATTCTTCGGAACAAAAATACAATTTATCAAACGGAGTAAAAAAAATTCAAATTGTTTAACGAACGATATAGAAAAAAATCAATTATTCGTTCATCGGAATAAAAATTCAAATCGTTTGTTTATTGAATAAAAATCGAATAATTAATTAATTGAAAAAAATTAATTTATCAATCGGAAGAAACATAAAAATTGACATATTTAAGAGAATAATAATTCAATTTATTTATCGAACGTAATAAAACATTGATTTCGTTTATCCGAATGATCAAAAAATCGCTTTTATTTATTCAACGAGATAAAAAATGCGGCAAAATTGCAAGTGAATGTCAGGCTCGTGTTTTTCGTCTCGGTGTTTTCTAATCCCCCTCGTTCGTCGATGTTTCGATAAATTCGTGAAATATTTGGTTTCGTCGAAACGATTGTTTTATTATTCGTCGCGCGTGTTTCGCGTTACGATTCGATCGTTTTAGGAACTGTCGCGCGATATTCACCTCGGACGTAACAAATGCGGCGCAGGAGGGGGGGGGGGGGGGGTTGAGAGAGGACAGGTGCGACTCGAGTCCAGAAAATTCTCTTTGTCGAGCCTGGACGTTGGCGAGCCTCGGGGTGACTCACTCCTCGTCTGCCCCTCCCCTCCCCTCTCCTCTTTTACTCTCCGGATCCCTCTTTCCACCGCCCCCCCCCCCACCCCCCTTCGTTCTTTGTCTCTCCTTCGTTTCTTTTTTTCCCCGCCCCCGCCCCCGCCCCTCGCTCGATACGTTTTTGCTTTTCTTTCCCCCCGTCGTTCGGCAGCTGTGGCTGTTGGATAATTATTATCCTCAACGGGCGGTGAAAACCCCAACGGATTCTCGTTCCCTCAATCATGAATTTCACAAATCTAAATACTCGCGATTCGCGCACTCGAACGAACGGAAACGATATTAAAAATAATGCATTTTCATCGTCTTTTGATTTCTACTTTTTCAGCGTTTTTGTGAAATACTTATTTTGGAATATTTATTTTCCGCGCGAATATTGTATCACTAGACGAGGGACGATCAATTGTCAAGGGTTTTTTCGAACGTTCTTTTTGTTTTACTTTATAAGGTTTTTTTTTATTTTGGTATTATCAATCTCTTTTCCGAAGTTTTTGTTTTTCGAATTGTCAAGGGATTTTCCAAAGTTTCTTTTTTTGTGAAATTATGAACGGCTTTTTAAAATGTGTGTTTTTTTTTCCAAATTATCGAGGTCTTTTGCATGGATTTTTCATTTTCGTAATCTTTTTGAAACTATTGTTGACCAATTTTTGGAATCTTCTGGCTAAAGGGGCAACCAAGGGATGAATAAATCATCATCATCATCATCATCATCATCATGATGATGATCAATCTCCCCCCCTCTCCTCCCGCCGCTAAAAAATAATTTGACGACGAGGCGTTTATTTCGTTGAAACGTTGCAATTGGACGATGCTCCGCTAGACCGGTGACAAATCGATATAAACGGGGTGAGGTCGAAGTCTGGCGCTGAGTCTACCGCCTGTTTCAATTTTATATATTCGAGCACGAGACAGGAAGAAACGTGTATTTTCGCGTCGGATCATTCACCCGATCGGCGAGTCGAGCGAAATTAATCGCGCGTGCGCGCCTTTTTATCGGTGTGTGCGCGTAGCGTAGATATCGACTGACGGGAAAGCAGCGAGGACGCTTCGTCCGAAGCTTGCGAAAAATGCCGCGGGATCGCGCCACCCGAACCGAAAAATCATTTCGAGTTTCCCCGTCGGTGCTATCCGGGGTTTATCGATGTCTGAGGCGTTTACGGATCGATTATTCGTTTTTTCATTTATTATTATTGTTAATAATAATACTTATTATTATTATTATTAAAAGCAGCCGATTAGACGCGTCCGTTGAGCGGGCTCGCGTCGGTGAACTCTCCATTTCTAGGCAAGAATTTTTAAAAAATATTCTAGAAACGGTTTTTTTGCATTTTCCCAGGCTAATTTTGTACTTTCGGCAAAAACTCGGGCATATTATTCGTAATCAGCGGAAAATTTCCGATCAAATTCGCCCTTTTAATACTTAAAAAACGGAAAAAAATTTTTTTTCGTCCTCCCAGGCCACTTTGGCGAAATCTCCAAAATCACGATATTTCAAAGGGTCGTGGGATGACCTTCTCGTAGGCTGCGGGGACTCAATTAGTGGGTTTGGAAAAGGTTTTTGCCTAACTTAAACAATGGCGTTGGATTCGTATCGATATCTCTTATAGTTTTCCCGGAAAGTCCATGTGAAAAATCGGAAAAAAAGAGGCAAAGGGGTATGTATGGAAAAATTAGCAAAAATCGATGGTCCGACTTTGAAATTCTGCCAAAAATCGAAAAACCATC
>JAPYZI010000851.1:0-27500 GCA_030523105.1 Ophioninae sp. A BG-2022a
TTAATATTTTTTTAATTGGTCCATTTCGATGTAATTTGATCCCCTGAACACGAATATATCATTTATTTCCCCAAAAACCCAAAATTTCAGTTAAAAAATCGTAAAAAACGTCTAAAAACACGATTTTTTTTGCTGTGTGCGGTGCTTTCGAGGAAATTTCGATTATATTCGTCGAATGTCCAATCGGAAATTTTCAGTGGATTACCAATATGCCCGAGTTTTTGTCGAAAGTACAAAATTAGACTGGGAAAATGCAAAAAACCTTTCTACAATATTTTTTGACAGGCCGATCACTCAAAGTGGCGGGGATCTCAACTTTGCGGCGGTCGTCCATAACAGCTGGACGCTCGAGACGCCGCCAGGCGGTAGTTTCGGTCGCGAAAGAATAGTCTTCAAGCCGCTCGTAAGAACTGTCCTTCTATGTACCGTGCTTCTGTGTCTGACTTCGTTGCCGTTACTATTATGGAATTTATATAACTTGACATTATTTAGATAAATTCATTGAGAGGTAAATCGGACTTTTTTCCGATCCTACGACGATGCGGTAACGAAATAAAATCGATAACTGATAATTTCTAGAAATCCTCGCAAACGAAATAGTGTCGAGACTGAACTAAAAAGCGTGAGCGATTTAATTCGCTTTTGTAATACGCGATAATATTTAGGTTATACATACGAAGAATCGGAGCGCACCGAGCATGGGCTCCGGTCAGAGTACTCGAAAGTTGACCATCACGAACGATGATGAACTCGGCGTTATACATATCTCGAACGGGGTAGCGCAACGTCTGGCCCAAGGAGTCGTTGATCCTCAAACGAAAGTGTCAACGAGTAAAAACGTTGATCAAGGGCAACAGTGGGAATCGATCGAACGGACCGAAAAACCTCGGGAGACGTTCGAACCCGTACCGAGATCGCGGATGGCCGATCTACCGCACAATCAACCGGAATACACGATTTCCGCCCTTAAGATGCAACAGCAAAAGGAGAACGAACTTAACGATCAAAACGCCTATTGGCAAAAACGTCTACAAAATTTAAAGGACAATCACGCCAAGATTGATCGCATACTGGAACAAGAATATCAGAGAGCCGTCGACCAAGTTGCCAGTGCACAAGGTACGATACTTCAATTTGACGATCAATTTTTTTCTAGACGATCAATTTTCAAGTTTTTACCTAACATTAACTTTGGATGTTTACTTGTACCGCATAACCAGTTTTGGAGTTTTGATTTTTGTTAAAAACACCAACGAAACTCACTTCAGTTGCGTTACAGTGGCGATGCAAAATTCCATCACCATCGGATAGAAAACTTGTTAATTCGTTCGATCAAGATTCCAACTATTCGATTTCAGGCAAAAACAAGGTTGACGTGAATTCGGTCGTTCCGCCATGCTTAGAAACCAAGGACAAAGTACTTCGATGCTACGAAGAGTATCCGCGGGAGATATTGAAGTGTTCCAGCTTGGTCGAGGAGTTTAGCAATTGCGTGGATCAGCGACGCGCCAGTCTGATAGCTGCGCGTTGCTAGTCCGAAGGTGTAAAAAAAAACAATGAATCGTTGCTGAGAGAAATTTTACGTTCCCCGATAGCATAGTTGTCTACCGAATACAGACTACACAGTGATGTATAGGAGAAAAATATTTATTTTGATATCTGCGCGGAGAATAACATTACTATCGTTGCCGAGCGGCGAGCGCAGATCGATTATTATCTACGGATGAAGAATGCTTGAAGAAAAAATAAAAAAAAAGAAGGAAAAAGAACCATCAATGTACTCCGTAAAAAAATGTGTTGTAGAGTGTTCCCGTTTCCAAAGCTGAGTGAACGACGTACGAGTATTATCGGTTTCGTATAGGCTTTTAAGGAAAAAGAAAAAAGAATAACTTTTATTTCGTTCGTTACATGAAAATCAAGATTCACCGTAAAAAACTTACATAGGCGCCAACATCCCGCGCGATGATAATCCCTTATCAGCTAATACGAAAACGTGAATAATTCGGGAAAGCTTATTTTTCGCGCGCCAATTCCTTGTACGTATGCGATAATGATTCGAAGCGAAAACAATGACCGCTGAAACGCCTCGAATTCTAGCAACCGAATAAAAGAAAAGAACAAAAGTTCAGACAGTGTCACCAATGAGGCGAATGATCTTGGAAATTCTCGAGGATGGTATTTTGAGATACGCGACGCACTCGTATCTATTTTCGTTCGCTACGTCGGCCCAGTCGAAGTCTGGCCAGAATAAACGAGGAATTGTGAGAATCAAAAGCAAAACTAGCTGAAACGCCACCCCGCACGGTAATTACGATCGACGATTCTCTATGTGATCGTAGCATTGATCAATCATACATCGAATTAACGTGAGCGATGATACTCACGGATAAAGCGGACAAATACGAAACGACGTGATCATAAACTATGAAATAGAAAATACGAAACAAAAAACCCATCAAAGAAAATATAATAAACGCGTAGAGGATCGAGAGAGGTGAGGTTAATACCGTCGTTACGATAGAACGGGAAGATAAGAAAATTGATTCAGTCGCTCTTCTTGTCGCCACCCTCGGCTCGCACCAACTTGGCGTGTTCCTCGCTGAGGCGATCGTACTCTTTGCTCACCGACTGAGCTTGTGACTTGACGGCCTCCTTGTCTTTTCTCTCCGCGGTCAACTGCGCTTCCAGTTCCTTGTTCTTGTCCTCGAGTTCCTTTATTCTGTTTTTCAATTCAACTGCCACCTTGTCGTAAGCCTCGTTGGAGTCGTTCTGAGCGCTCTCGCCGGACGCCTTTTCAGCTATAAGAGTCCTGGCCGTAGTAGTGGCCGATTGCGCCTGACGGAGCGCGGCTTCGTTTTGGGCGAGCAGAGTCGCCTGCATGGAAATCAGAATGACCAAACGGCGGATCACCAAGCTCAGAAACAGAGCGAATCCCGATATATAAAAGTTCCTTTGGGCTCTGAACAACCTCATGTTCCCTGAAACGCAACGATCTTGTTACGGAGAGTACTGTTCACCGGTCAGATATTTCATCGATGATAACAATTTTACCTTGCATCTCGATGTTTAAGTGTTGATGATCGTTAGGCTCGTCCGAATATTTACGTATCTCTCTGATCGCGTCCAGTAGAAAGAGAACGAGAACAGTCAGGAGTACCCAAAAGTAAACGGAGGCTTGGGCGCTCAAGCTCTGTAGGAAACGCGACTTGAAAAGTTGTTGCCATCTTTTGGGCGATGCCACTGGCAAAACCAGCAAAAGAACTATTAATATTTCCGCGTAGAGAAACGAGGCGATCAACGTCCACTGGAGACTCATGGTTCTGTATAACGGACCGCGTTTATCTGGAACACCGAAACAATAAATTGAAACTCCGTTTTCCATTATGATTCATCGCTATCACTTTTTTCGACGGAATTATACTTCTTTTTTATCGAAATGGTGCGTAATAACCGGCTAATTATGTCGAGTGATGTCCCGGCACGGAATGTAACGGTGGCACGATTACCGACTCGAGCTGCCGTATTTGAGGATCTGGCAATGTCCAAAATCGCTCGCCTCGAAAACAAATAAGATCGTCGCGGGGGCGGGGGGCGGATCGTCTCGTCGTCACCCACAAGGCTGCCGTTACACGTAGGTACTTTCGGTATATGGTTCAAAGTGCGCGATGCAATGAAACATTTATAAATAAATCCTTCGGCTCGATGACGTCATCGCGAGATGTTTTACGCTTTTGGTTAGGCGGATTGAAGATATTCGCGAATCCAGACCTCTGAATCGCCGAATGAGACACGATTATTCGCCGCTATCGACCAATCGTTTATCTTACATACTACCGTCCACACTCGTGCGCCACCACGGTGACGTTTTCGCGAATCACCGGCTCGTATAAAAATGAAATAACGCGTGCGAGATAAATTACGGGAAAATCTTTGGCTACGTGGATTGTGGAAGTATCGATTTCAGGCTCGCCTTCTATGATAATTCGTCATCGTTCGTGACGACTTTGGACAGCGCGCGGCGTGATCGATTATGTCGATAGACGGAAAAGATTTTTATCTGAACGATAAAATAAAACGTTTATCTCTGTCGGCGTATGTAAACATAACCTTGAAATAAAAAAAATGCCGAAGGGAACGAGCGTACCGTCGGCGGTTTTTTGAGACGCAGTTAGCCATAAGTCATCACGGGGCCTAATTCTCGGAAGTACCTATCGAGCCAAAGTTATCTCGTACAATTTTTTCAACCATTTTACTACAATTTCCCGATGCCTCGACAAGACTTAGCAGTCACCGGAGAATTTCATGGTCACCACGCCGCGTCGACTATCCCGTCTGAAAAAAACGATCCTTACCAAAGTTGCGGGATCGTTCGATTTTACCGAGAGAGTCAATCAAAGCGGATTATCTTAAATTTCTTAAAAATACTTTCGAATAAACATTCTTTTGCTTCATACTTATAATACGTCCTGATACCAACTTTGGCAAGTACGTACGAATTCTGCGTGAACTTTTTGCACGTTGAAACAAAAGTGGGGGAATCCACCCGAGAGATTCGAAAAAAACCACTCGCGGCGCTAAGAGCGCCATCGAGCGAGGAAGCGGGAAAGTTCCTCGAGCCGATAGTTTTGTTTCGCGGCGGCGCCGCTGACGACGTCGTTTCAGGAGCATCGATGTAGTTCGACTCGGGCCTCGCTCTTTCTCGCTTCCCTTCTCTTTCTCTCCCCCGGTCTGTCTCGCTTTTGTCTCGTCTCGGTGTTCTCCGGGTATGCAGAGGGAGCCATTATTTTCCAATATCAGTTACGCGAATAGAGCGTAGTACACAAATATATACACACAACGGTGCGCGCTTCGGTATCGTACTCTTTCCTGGACGTGGACGGATATACGCAGTGCTCCGCGATTATTCGTGATAGATTTCCCGTGGGATAATTTACGTTCGCGAAATAAAGTAGTGGATGTGAATATTGGCGCGGAGTCGGGGCGGTGATAGTGCGGTGAAGAACATCGACAGTGGTGCACGTAAAACGTATCTCGGCTGGTGCGCGGGGTAAACAGCATCGCGGTTACTCCTAAAAAAAATCCAAAGAGGAGCAAAGACAATTTCCGCCGAGGAATTGTCTCTCCTTTCTGAAAAGTGTACGATTGGTGACTAGTGTTGATGCCGAGCGAAAAAAGAGAGAGAGAATAGCGGATAGTGTGGCAGCGCAGAGTGTGTGTTCTCGCGAGAGATCAATTAGCCAGTCTCGACGATAAAAAAAAAGGGCAGGTGTTGACTCGGGAAAAAGGAGGCTCGAGTAACGCTATTGGCTTCTTTATATCCCTGAATATACCTCGGGTCGTGTGGACTGAGGCGATCGCTGCTCTTTTACGCCTGCCGTGAGTTGAACTTGTACTACAAAAAACACAGCTTATCGCTTTTTTCTCTCCTCCATCGTATTCTCCGTCGCTCTCGTCGCGAGTTTGATCGGTGGTCGTCCATTCCGATGGTACATACCTCGATCGTGATTTCACGATTCGCGCGTTTGATTTCGCACGAGAAAAAGAAGGTTTTTTACCAGTCGAATATTTCTGAAATACATCGAGAGTGATCCAACCGCTTCGATCTCCCCATCCGTAACGTCACGGCGCGTTCGCCACGAGCTCGTTCCATCATAAGTCTCGTTTCACTACAGCTTGTACCACTAACATTATTACGACCGATTATAAATCGTTAAAGACGCAGCAGAAACGGGGAAAACGGGAACGAACATCTCCCCTCTCTCGTTCCCCTCCACCATCGCGACCAAACTCCCCTCCCTCTTTCGCTCTCGGCATCCCCACTTCTCTCCTCTAGCCGAAAGAACCCGTACGAGCGGGAGAACCTCGTGCGATGTGACACACGAGACAAAAGCTATACACGCAACGTGTATACTCGATCGACCTCCTCTCCTCGTTTTTACCTTCTCGTACAAACGCGCGCACACAGAGGGCAAACACGGATCGTGACTATGTTCAATTCGGTTAGTTTCCCCTCCGTTTCGTCTCCTTTCGAATCGAAACATCGCGTTCGAGCGGAGCTCCGTCGTGTGTTGTTTCGGTGATTTTTTTTCCCCCTCTGGAGCGCGCGGCACACCCCCCTCCCGCTGCCACCGCTGCCACCCCCCTCTCCACCCGTTTACTTCTCCTTGCGTCTTAGCTACACGATGGACGAGTCACGGGGCGCTGTGTACGTCTTTTACGCGTATTATCGGCAACGAAAAAGTACGAGATGAGCGGCGTTTGTCACCGATGATGACGTAACGGCGTTGCACTTGGCTGATCCACCGTGTCGCGCGCGGACCTTGGACGTCCCTCGTGCTCGTACGTGTCCATGCGTGTGCGTGCCTGCCTCCGTGTATTCGTCGTCCGTCTATGCGTGCGCGCGTGTGTGTGTGTGTGTATACGCGAGATCGATCGAGCGTCGGGAAGTTCGAACGTACCAGACAAGTGTCGTGTCGTTATTGTTACGGAGAGAACGAGCGACGCCCGAGAAAGCTACCGACCCGCATGAATCTCTCGACCATACACGGGGCTAATCCCCGTACGATGTACGCACGATTATTTTTCGCTCTTTACGAATCCCATATTATTTTCTTTTTTTTTCTCGAACTTTGACGCGCGCGATCTCGCGTACGCCGTCCCGTGAATCTTTACCACCGATGACAACAGGTCTCGTTTCGCGATCTCGCGCGTTCCCGAACGAAAGCTTGTTCGGGCTGACGGTTGGTTCTTTTTAACAACTACGTTGACGATGTTCGATACTTCGTTCGGAGACCGTTTCGTCCTGTGGACTTTTAAATTGATGGGTTATAGGAATGGGTCGGTGAGCTGTTACGATTGGAATTTAGGGTTCGACGAATGTCAACGTTATTTCCTCTAGGCCTAACCTCTACAATTCCATAATATCTTTTCGTTGGGTTCGTGTCGTCGAATTCGAATTTTTCCACGATGTCACTCGGTGTCTATTCGTAAATTCGCGTTTTTTTTTGTGTGTTTATCGTTAGATAACCTTACGCGGCAATTTTTTTGTCGATTTCTTTCTAATTTGTCGTTCTTTCGCGTAGAACAGCGAAAAAATGAAGGCTTCGAAGGATCACTCGGAATTTTCATCGGATGATAACGGGAGTCCGGGGTTTGCTCAGACCGAACGAAAAATCTATCCGTTTGGTCTGTTTTGGCGGTTGAATTCCGGGAGTGCGGGAAAGGAGACGAAAATGTCGGATATCTCGTTGGCGCACGTGTAGGGATAGTGAGAGGCCCCGGAAGCACGAGGGCCACGAGCGCTTCCAACTCGTCGATCGTTCATTGACCGTGACTGGACGCGTGTATACCCGACGTACCTACGAATACACGTACGCGTGTATAAACACGGGAGGGCGCGCGCGCGCACACATGTCGAGACCACTCTCTCTCTGCGACGAAAAATTAGTCGGCGAGCGCGATAGCGCACCTTCAAAGAGGTAGCGCGGGGTGCTTGATTTCTATACGAGGTCGGAGAAAGCACTCGTGCGGCACAACCAGCCGAGAAAAATAGTACATACGTTTATCGGAGCCGCTGGGAGTCACCATTTTTATTTGCTCCCTATTAATTTTGAAAAATCGCGAGGTCGATCAAAAAATCAATTTTCTCAATCGTTGAAGCGCTCGTTTGGGTTTGCTTCAAGTTTTGTCGGTTTTTAAAAATGTTTTTAGGGTTTTGGGTCGTGTTTGGGTTTGTTTGGGTTTGTTTCAGGTTTTGTTGGTTTTTTAAAATGTTTTTAGGGTTTTGGGTCGGGTTTGGGTTTGTTTGGGTTTGTTTCAGGTTTTGTTGGTTTTTTAAAAATGTTTTTAGGGTTTTGGGTCGGGTTTGGGTTTGTTTCAGGTTTTGTTGGTTTTTTTAAATGTTTTCAGGGTTTTGGGTCGGGTTTGGGTTTGTTTGGGTTTGTTTCAGGTTTTGTCGGTTTTTTAAAAATGTTTTTACGGTTTTGGGTCGTGTTTGGGTTTGTTTCAGGATTTGTCGGTTTTTTTAAAATATTTTTGGGGTTTTGGGTCGTGTTTGGGTTTGTTCGAGATTCCGTCGCTTTTTAAAAATGTTTCCAGGGTCTTTGAGTTTGTTCCACGTTTTATTGTATTTGTTTGGGTGGTTTCAAGCTTGTTAGGGTTAGTCCAAGATGAATTAATCGTTTTAGGACTTCCGGATCATCATTTCTGCTTTATAAACCTTTTTTCTCTGGATTTGGGTTCGTTTGGGTTTGTTTTTTCTATAAAAAAAAAAACAACCCAAACAATCGCTGATATTAGCGGAAGTCCTGAAACGATGAATTCCTCGTTTCAGGACTTCCGGATCATAATTTCTGATTTATAAACCTTTTTTCTCCGTATTTGGGTTTGTTTGGGTCGGGAAATCGATCATAGAAAACCTTTTTGGACATTAACGTCCAAGATTAACGCGTCTAACCGTTGAAATAAAATGACAAAACCGTGGGATAATCGTTTTCTCGAAACTACGAGGTCATTTGTTTACCCAAATAAAAATAAAATGGGTGTTCGATGCGTTTGAAAAGTGGTAAATCGAGATATTTTTGTGTTCGGATGTAACAGAGGATGCAGCAGAGGTTAGTGGATGCTCGGAGGAGATCGCCGTGTGTCCCAGTGATGTCGGTGGCGCGGGGGCCTGAACAGCTGGACCTGGATCATGGCCGGCAAGCCTGAGCAGCCGATATCTCAGCCAGTGTCCCCGAGTCGAGGAATTTCCGATCAGCATTACCGCATCAATCGGGAGAAGGTTGATCAGCGCAATCAGAATAATCGAAATCATCAGAATCATCATAGTCATCGGAGTCATCAAAATCGCAACAACCGGGGGAATAATCGAGTGGAGGGGGAGGATGATCAGCGGAGAAAGGAAGGATCATCGAGTCTCGTTAGGAACGCAGGATCTTTCGTTTACGGTGAATCCTGCGAGAAGCCGATACATCCGACGTCCGTGATAAGCGGTAAGAATGCGGATAGCCCGGTGGGAACGGGCGAGACATTCGGAGAGGAATTATCGCCGGGATTGGTGGACGTACAGCCGAGGATCGAGGCGGGATCGCCGTCGATCGGTTATCGGCCGAGAATCGTCGGTAAATCGGGAGAGGAAAGGGCAAATCTCTTAATATCGGTGGGATCATCATCGGAGGAAGCGGAGGAGGAGGAGGAGGGGGAGGAGGAGGAGGAGGAGGAGGAGGAAGAAGAGGAGGAAGAGGAAGAGGAGGAGGAGGAGGAGGAAGAAGAAGAGAGAAGGCGAAATCGAGAGGAGTTCGGAAACCGAGGAATCGAGACGAGGGGGATTCTCTCGGTCGGTAATAAACGGGTGGAGAACGAGGATGGACGGGAGACGCGATCGTCCGTGGAGGAAGCGGCGGACGGTTGTTACGGGGAGGGAGAGGAGCGAGCCGGGGGGACAACGAGCGACGTCGGAAGGAGACGGCTCGACGGCTCGGTCGGTAATACTCTGTGCTCGGTCGGTAATACCCGCCGCTCGGTCGGTAACGTCGGCCGCTCGGTCGGTAATAATCGTGGCTCGGTCGGTAACGGGAACGAGGATCGCTCGATACTGATCGGACCCGGCTCGAAACCCCGAATAATCGGTAACGCTGGCGTTGCCGGTTCCAAGTCCGAGGAAAACGATTCCGCCGGATCGATCAACGAAATCGCTCGTTCGATCACCTCCGTTGATCCTCCGAACGAACCTCCGTCTTTGTCGTCGTCTTCCTCGAATTCGTCCGCGTCTCCCTCCTCCTCCTCCTCCTCCTCCTCCTCCTCCTCCTCCTCCTCTTCTTCTTCATCCTCTTCCTCCTCCTCCTCCTCCAACGTTCCTTCGAGTTTTCCCGCGAACGAGTACGCCCGGACTACCTACTCGAGACCCGATCCTGTAATCCCTTCCGACGCAAAAACGAATCGCGTTTCCAACCTCGGTTTCGACGACAACGATCCTCTCGAAGGATCTCCCGTTGTCGTCGTCGCTCCCAGCGGTGGCGAACGCCGCGAACTCAACAACCCCGATATGATTCGCGCTGAAATACGACGGTGCCACTCCGCTTCCCTCGATCTCGTTGAATCTTCGTGCATCAGCAATAGCAGCAACAGCAGCAATAGCAGCGAGGGAAGCGGCCGCAGCAGCGCCGGTATACTCGATACCATCAATGATTCTCACGTTGGACCCTCCGGTGATCCGGTTAACTCGAACGTTTTTCCTCCACGGCCCAACCTCTCCCGCAACTCCGATCGAATTATCTTACACCGGAATAACGACGACAACACCGGAAACAACGGTAATAATGCCAATGCCGTCACTTGCTTACTCGTTAACGACAACGATGGCAATCAACGCCATCAACATTTTCGAAACCAACAATATCCCGTGCTTAAAGTTACGAGCATCTCCGAACCCCGCGGATGGAAAAGAATAGCCACCAATAACGTCATCATATACATCAGGTAATTACAACTTTCTTCTTCTTCTTCTTCTTCTTCTTTTTTTTGTTTCTGACTTTCTATTTTGGAGGGAAATTCGTAATAATTTCCCTCCAAAATAGAATTTGGACTAATGTTTTTTTGGACTAATGTTTTTTTTATATTTGAGATTGTTTAGACTCCGTGCGTCGTCTCAGGTTGGAAAATTGTTGATATTACGATTGGATAACGTACTTCCTTGTTACTGACAAATTTCTAGGGGACAAAAAAAACTTTAACGCGTTTTTCGAGAACTTCGAGATTTTGGGCGTAAAAGTTACTCGATTCATCGTCGTTTCGAGAGTCATTTTACCGATCCCTGTTGAAAGTAACGAGAAATCATCGAAGTCGAAACGACGAACGAACGAATTCGTTCGAGGGTTTTTTTTTCCCCGTGATTTTGGGCTGATTTTGGACTGATTTTTCACCGTATCGAAATGATCAACGGACAACCTTTCGTCCTCGTTAAATTATGAAACGAACTTTCGCCTGTCGTTTTTTTTCCTCTTTTTTTTTTTTTTTTAATTCGTTGCGAGGGCGGAGGTTCGGTTAAAAGAAAAGTTTTGACCGGGAATGTATGCGCGATAGGCGTTCTTAAGCGTGACGGGCGCAAGGTCCTTGAATCGAATCCCACGAAAAGAACCGGCACGAACCTCGTTGGTTCGTCCGACATGATTTCCAAGGTTCTCATCGGGCCGTCGACACGCCGCGAAGCGTGTACGACGAGTGCTCAGCTTTCGCGCTAAAATATATATTCCCGCTGGTGTGTACGTAGGCCGCGGAAATCCCAACTTTTCCCCCGTCCAGTTTTCTTGATTCGTGCATGCGCGGGCTTTAATAATCGCCACCGACGGCCATTCTCGTTTCGTCTCGAGAAATCCTGGCTCGAAGTGACACCCCGATCGAAAAGTCACGTATCCGCCCTTCGAGAGTACCGTCGAAACTTCCAACCGCCTTCCCGTGGCTTGCCTCTTGTTACAACCTCGCCAACGATTCCGATTCAATCCCAATACCTTCGTAAACCCAAACAAACCCAAACTCCCCGGCGATTTTTGCCTCCTTCCGAGGATTGGTGATGATAATTTCCGGGATATGATAATTATACGATTTGACGAATTGCCGATTTGCTCTCGCCCCCGAACTCGGCTGATCGAAGATCCGGACTATTTTTCATTCAATTTTAAGTTTTACTATTTTTTACAATTTTTTATAATTTTTTACAATTTTTTGACAATTTTTTACAATTTTTTACCATTTTTTTACAATTATTTACAATTTTTTTACAATTTTTTACAATTTTTTACCATTTTTTTACAATTTTTTCTACATAAATAAAAAAATAATAAATAATTGTTAATAATTAACAATTGATAATATTTAATAATGAAAGAATACATCTCCGAAACGTAAAAATTGGTTTATTCATAAGTACAAGACTGCAACGATTGATATTTGTTCATTGCGAAATGAAATTCTTGAGCGAAGCGGTGCTAAAACACGATTGTAAATTGAAGCCGAAGCCATTATTGTTGCTTCGGTGGAAGCGCGACAAGCACTCGAGCCGCAATAACCCGCTTCGTTTCGTTATAACGCAAAGCCTTTTGCATCGAGGGCCACTGCCGTGCGGAACAACGCGAGCAGCAACCCTGTTCTCCAAACACGATTTAACGCTTATAGCAAGAGCCAAACGTTTATACCGCTCGTACAAATCCGTAAGGAAAATGAATATTTTATTTCCTTTTGTCTCTTTCAACTTCGGAGCTGTTTTCTTCGACTTTGCGAGGCCAGCAATGCGGACTTGGAAAATAATTGATGAATTTATCAAATTTCATTTATTTCAAATAACACATTTTTCCAAAATTACTCGAGTTTCATTTTCAGTTATTTTCACTTTGAGCATAAATTCTTTTAGGTATTTTCATCAGAATTTTTATCGCAGAAATTCGTCAAAAAATGTTCGAATTTTTGGAATTAAAAAAAAAACAAAAAATAAAATATAATTATAAAATAATCGAAACAAAAATTAAGAATGAGAAAAATTTGAAAAATAGTTAAATAATAAATAATTAAAAAATGGAAAATGGACGGAGGGGTTTTTCGGAGGTAGACAATTTTGATCGTCCTTGTTGAAAATGGAGATCATTGATGAATTTATCAAATTTCATTTATTTCAAATAATACATTTTTCCAAAATTACTCGAGTTTCATTTTCAGTTATTTTCACTTTGAGCATAAATTCTTTTAGGTATTTTCATCAAAATTTTTATCGCAGAAATTCGTCAAAAAATGTTCGAATTTTTGGAATTAAAAAAAAAAACAAAAAATAAAATATAATTATAAAATAATCGAAACAATAATTAAGAATGAGAAAAATTTGAAAAATAGTTAAATAATAAATAATAAAAAAATGAAAAATGGACGGAGGGGTTTTTCGGAGGTAGCCAATTTTGATCGTCCTTGTTGCACATGGAGACATTATACATACTTTAGCCACCTTTGGAGGCGAAAGCAAAACTCGACTCGTGCAACCTCGAGATTTCGGTGGTACTGACCGACTGGTTTTCTCTTGACCCAGATACTCGGAGGGCTCGGCAACTTTGTCTCGCGACCCTCTCTTGTCGGACTCGAAAATCTGCCCATTCGTAATCGTTGCTCGATGTACGATTGTTTCGTCTTTTTATATTTTCCCCTCCTCTTTTCACGGAGCTTTCTTCCCATGGAAGGTATATTCGTGTTTTTCCGGTTCTTTTGTCGCGGCTCAAAAATGCTTCAATTATATTTCGAGATAATCGAATTCAAACGTGTTTTCTTTGGAGTTTTCGAGTTGAAAGAGCTCGAATTATTTTTTCAGAATTTCCATCGAAGACTTTGATTCGAAACGTGATATTTTTTTTTTCTATTTCTTTGAGTTATCAAGAATCCCGAAGAAACCGATTTTGGGTTTGTTTGGGTTGTAAAAGTTTTGGACTTTGGACTGGTATTTCTTGTCCAATTAGCTCAGCAACGATTAGCTCGATCGTGACGACGAACGAGGGACGTTTCGTTACCAGCGTACCGAATTTAACCTCCTCCTCCTCCCTCCCCCCCTTAAGAATATAAATAAGTATAATCGCGACCTTAGATCGAGCGGAGGAGAAGCGGCGCCAGTTGCGGCGAAGGCGGCGTCCTTCGTCACTCGGGCCACTCACCCGCCTCTGCCCAGCCGCGTGTCCAACTTGGTAATCAATAACTTCTCGCAGCAGTATTCGACCAACCACCCTCCGCGGTACCTTTACTCCTCCGCAACCCCGGCGATGCCCGACCCAACTCTTTTCTTCCACCCGCTTCCGTTCGCCACCAATAACGACCACCAACCTCCTACCGCGGTCTTGTCTCCCTGCGCGATCCTCGACGCTCCGTGTGTCCTCGAAATTTTCACCCTCCGCTCCGTTTTTCAACTTTTAACGCCCGACAACCGCTCGCATTGGCGAACGAAATTTCCAACTGTTTTTCATCACCCAAATCCAATTGCTGTGAAACCGGACAACCGGTTGACACTTTCGACCTTGGATGATGACCAAACAAACCCAAACAAACCCAAATTGTATTTGGGATTGTTTGTGTAACCCAAAGAAACCCAAACAAAACCCAAACAAACCCAAATTGTATTTGGGTTTGTTTGGGTTAATAATACAATTTATTAATAATACAATTTATTAATAAGTTTGGGTTTATTTGGGCCTGGGTCATCATCAAAGATGAAAAGTGCGAAGAGAAAGGTCGATGACCAAACAAACCCAAACAAACCCCAATTGTATTTGGGTTTGTTAGGGTAAATTGTATTGGGTTTGTTTGGGTTTGTTTGGTCATCGACCTTTCTCTTCGCACTTTTGATCTTTGATGATGACCCGGACCCAAACAAACCCAAACTTATTAATAAATTGTATTATCGAAAATTATAATAATTACAATTAATTATATACAATATTCTATACAATGAGTTATAACGAATGATAATATATTCGAATTTTGAAAAATATGATAAAAATGTATTAAAAAATTAACAATTTGCATAATTATACAAAAATTAAAACAAAGATTTCATTTTTTAATTTAAATCCAATTTTCATTCGACCAGCCCTTTCAACTATCGAATTCGTTATCAAATATCCAATCGTTATTCAACTATCGAATCAACACGGAAAAAAAATCACTCGCTGATATCAACATCCACGAAAAAAAAGAATTTCTCCAAAATTCATCATTGGAAGAGCTTCTATCGTGATTGAAAATCCTCTTCCAGATCTCTGTAATTTCGAATTGTAAAAAAAAAAATCCTTCAACAATCCATCATCGTTGCGCAATCTGAAAATAAATTTGGGCTATTTAAAAGTACTTTAAAAATTGGTCGTTGTTCAAAGACTTGAAAAAATACGGAAGCAAATGAACCCTGATCGAAGCTCAATTACTAATTATAATCGATAATCCAATTCTTTCGATCATCAGAATTAAATTTGCTCAATCAACGTTCATTCTAATCGATACTAATCAGGACTCGAAACATCGAAGTTAGGTCGAAAAAGAATGTTGGACGTGGTCGTATTATTTTATCTTCTCTTTGTTTTTAATTCCACCCCTTAATTCCGTCGGCCCTTAATTCCGTCTGGAATCTCAGTGTTCACCAGGGTTGCTCGTCGAAATAATTTTTATCGACTTTTACACGCCCCCTGGATGGTACGCTCGAGCTTTACACCCACACCTCCCAATATAATGGATATGTGTATTATACGGCCCCTGGTTTCTGCGGCTAACCACATCCCTTGCGCTCACTTTGCGGAAGCGACCAGCAAAAAAAAAAACAAGAAAAAGAAAAAAAAAAGAAAGAAAAATACGTACACCGATGCAAAGGATCTTGGTACGAATGAATCACGACGTGATTGATCGTAAACCGCGAACAATGGACCGAACGATCTTTGAATTTTCGTCAGTCCAATTACGTCGAGTATTAATCGTGTTTCAGCCCCAGCAGCACGGCCCTCGGCTCGCTCAGCCAACTCAAGGAGTATCTGACGACTCCGGGTACTTGCAAGTGCGGCCTCGAGTGTCCTTTTAGGCCCGAGCGTGTCTTCAACTTTGACCCCAAGGTGAGTTCACCTTTCGTTTCACAATTTTTTTTTTTCCTTTCAGATTTTTCGTTTTTTTTTTTTAACTTCGAGCCTTATTGCCTCTTCGAACTTTTTTTTTCCTTTCCCAGCCTTTTTTTTATTTCAGACTTTTTTTCAAGATTTTTTTCTATTTTTTTTTTTTTCCTTGTCGAATATTTTTCTTTTTCGTTTGAATTTTTTTTTATATTTCGGACTTTTTAACTCTTTTTTCCATTTTGGGCATTTTTTATTTTCGGATTTTTTGCCACTTTGGATTTTTATGTTTTTGGCATTTTTTCGTTTAGAGCTTTTTTATTTTTGCATTTTTTTCCCCCTTTTTTAATTAACGTTGCATTTTTTTTTTTTACGTTAAAAATATTTTCACGCTCAGTCTTCTCTCCTTAATTGTTCATTCTTTCAAATGTTGTCTCGTCTTTGTTCGACAATATCCGACGAAACAGAACAATATCCGATCGACGAAACACCGAGCCATAGAGAATTTTCCATACGGAATATTTTTCCTGAACTCCGAGTATTTCATAAACCGGAAACGTCGGAGCTTCGGATTATCGACTTTCTCTATAATTTCCGTGAAAGGTGAACGGTCTTCGAGAGAGAAGTTCGATAAAGGATAACGCAGCCTTTCCAGCTGTTTGATGTATCATTCACGAGACATCTTCGGAAGATCCGAGTTTCGAACGATGTCTGGGGAAATATTTGTTAGGGAGTTACTAGATCCCGATATATCCCTAGGGATTAAATACTTGGAGAATTTTTAGTTGATTATAAATTATTTGTAATATTTTTGGGCTTCAAATATATCGACAAAATAAATAATTTAATTAATTCTTTAATTAATGAAGTTTAAAAAATCGAGTTTTTAAATTCAATTAATTAAAGAATTAAAATAAATATTAAATATTAACTAATTTGAATAAGATTAAAAATAATATTCTTGGGTTTTCAAGAACAGACATTTTTGGAAAAAATCCAAAATTTGAAAAAATAAATAAATAAAAATACAAAAAGAGTTTATCGAGATTTTTTCGAAAATTCGACCAGCCATCGGGCCAAAGAGAAAATATCATCGAGTGCCTCTTGGTCCCGATGTGCTTGGACTTGTTTTTTTTTCTTTTTTTTTTTTTTCCTTTCTCCGTGAAAAGGTCCGGGAGCCAGGGATAAAGAAATACGAAAGGAGTGATAATTTGGGGAACAATTGCTTTCACTTTCGATCTCGAGACGGAGCGAAACGATTGGTCGACTGAAAATTCATCGACCCGTCGGAATACTCGAACGAGGTGAAGGTGAAAAGTGAAACGAAGCGGGATTGATTTCGAACGAGCGACGAGATTCGGGTCCTACGGTTGAGACTGTAAGAAAGGCTAATAAATATTTTTGGCGCTCCCGTTCGGTCGCCTATCGAAAATTCTGCCGATAATAAAATATCAAAAGATCTTTCCGAAAAAATCGCAAAAATGCGAAATATCAAATTAATAAAAAAAGAGAAATAAAAAAACAATTACTAATTAATAAATTGCATAATAATGGAAAATTATAATAATTGCGATTAATAAATTGTATAATTATGGAAAATTATAATAATTGCAATTAATAAACTATATAATTATGGAAAATGATAATAATTACAATTAATTATATAATATTCAATACAACGAGTTATAACGAATGATAATATATTTGAATAAAAAAAAATAAGATAAAAAATGTTAAAAAATAGAAAATTTGCAAAATTATACAAAAATTGAAACGAAGATTCAATTTTTCGTGAGAAGCTGCAAAAGCTTAGCCGGATTCGAATTATTTTGATTTTCCGGGAATAACGCAAAACGGAACTTCTGGAAAGCTTGAAACGTGAGTTTTACCGCAGACGTTCACGGAGGAGAAAAAAATAAAATGCGGTATATTCTACGATTTATTGGCGAACTCTCCCCTTCCACGAAGCAATCGTTATAAAAATAGCACGAGGAACGCAAGAGTTGTAACTGTTAGTCCAACTAGTCGCCGTTTCTCTATACGAGTTTACAATGGAAAGAAGTCCCGTTAGTTTGCCAACTTTTTTTTTCTCCACTCGTCAAGTTGTTCCGGGTATACAAATTTTATACTTTTTTTTCTTCTTTTCATTGCGCGGTTATTTCTCTAATACGATGCACAAATGTATTCGCTTTATCATCCGAAATTCGAATGTGAAATCAGCTGCCGCGAAAAGTCCTCCGAATTAACGTTTCTCAATGAAAAAAATGAATGAAAAAATATTGTATTTTTAAATGAATAATTTTATTAATTTTAAATGATTAAGAAATCAGTAAAATTATAATATAAATTAATCATTGTAAATTATTAATTAAGTTAATAATTAATATAAATTAATAATTTTGTATCGTTTGAATGTATTTTTCATTTAAATATTAAATATATATTTTCCATTTTAATACATATTTCCAAATGTCAATATATTCTCAATAATAATTCACAACGAGCAAAATCTCAACAATATTCAATAATTTCAAAATCTCAATAACATTTCTCTTACCTAAAATTAATAACCGATCGAAACCTAGAATGTCCCTCGTTAAAGCCTTAATCCTTGAAAATCGACAAAACCCATAGGACGTAACGAACAAACAACCAAAAATCTCATTTCCTACAATCGTTCAAATTCGAAATCGTCGATTGCGATTTTACCGGCAAGAGTAAACTGTTTGCAAAACGGACGGCGATTCCTTTCCAGAAACGATAAAAGAAAAGAGAGAGAAGAAAAAAAAACGAAAAATCGTAGAGAAGCAATAAAAAAAAAGGGGGCGAAAAGTGAGAGAGAAGCTCGAAGGGATCGTCTCTCCTGGAGTTATTATTGGCTGTCGATAAGAGGCGCTGTACGCGGCTTGTCGTCGCGGCTGGAAAGTTGTAATCATACAAGCGGCATTGATGCTCGTGTACCAACCTCGTAGTCTACGTCGATCAGCCCCTATTACACACTCGGGCGTGTGCGAGCGGGCTTTCTCACTCGGGAATAAATAGGCAACGAGGTCGTCCCGATGAGCGCTGGAGCGTCGAGTGCGCCGCACTTCGAGGGCCCAATAGACGCAGCGAATGGGGTCGGGAGTCAAAAGGGCGAATAGGGATAAAGAGAACATTCTCCTTTTCAATCCTTCCCCCTCCCCTCCCTTTCATCCCTCTTTCTCTCTCTCTACGGATTCGCACACCGAACCCAAACGCGTTCGCGAAGGGGTAGCGTGTGAATTAAATTCGCGCGGAGTCAAGTTGAGCGCCACTATGGAACTGCATTCCGTGCTCGCTCTGTACCCTGCTGGTGACCGCTGCTCCTCCGTTTCACGACCCAGAGGCTCCCTTCGTTCCCTCCTCGTCGAGCCGTTTCGCCGCGATACCAACCGCGTATGCGAATACCCCGCATCCCCCTTCTCCGTGATCCCCTTCTTTTAATACGCTCGATCTTTTGTCTACCGCTGCGGATAATGCGGACAGAGCTGTCGTTTTTTTTTTTTTTTTTTTTTTTTTTTTTTTTTTTTTTTTTTTTTTTTTTTTTTTTTTTTTTTTTTTTGTTGTTTTTAATAATCGATTCCTTTCCAAACTCTCCTTTAAGGGAGAATCTTTATTCTCTCCCTCCTCCTCTTTTTTCGCTGTCACTCGATTTTGACTTTCTTCTAGGGAATTCTCGTTTTCGGGGATTTAGTAATTTTTTGCGGGTTGTTTCTTTTTAGGATTTTGTTTTCTTGAGAGAAACGCCTATTGAGACGTGTCGTTTGCGAATGCCGCTGCTTTTTAACTTTGATTTCTAGGGAATAATTTTTTTTTTTTTTGTGTTTTGTTTGGGTTTGTAGGGATAGTTTCATTTATGGGGTTTATTTTTGTGGCCAGTTTTATTTGCTTGGTCATTTTGTTTTTAGGGTTCGTTTCTAAGGGTGAATTGTTTTTTTTTTTTTTTTTTTCATGAGTAGGAGTTTTCTAGGCTTCCTGTCTAGGGGTAGGTTACTTTTTCAAGTTTATTTCTACTTTGTTTATCGAATTTCACGTGGATTTCATTCAAACTCGAAAAGTACACAAATTTCATGAATGAAAAAAAGGAAGACGGAGGTTCGAGTTTCGAAGAATCATTTCAAGATTTGCCAACTCGGTAAAACAAATTTTTGACAAAAAAAAGTAGTCCGAGAATTATGGGGTTTAATGTTGCTTTTAAATTAATAATAAAAATTAAAAATTAAAATAAAAATAAAAATACTAAAAAAAAAAATAACAAAAATGAAGAAAGAACGGTCGCGTTCAAAGAATGAAAACTTGGACGTGAATGAGGTAGTTTACAAATGCACAGAGATCGATTCGTACGATCGAATAATGTAGGCGATTGGTCGAGGGTCGCACCGGCGTTTCGTTCCCTCGAGAGTGGCAGGAGGCCCGGGAGGGTGAATCGTTCCCTCGCGATGATTTACCGCGTCGTTCGTACTCGATCGGAGAATTATTGAAACGAGGATAAGGAGAAAAGGAAGGAAATAAAATAGTAGCTCGCGCGTATACTCTCGCCAAGCGGCTGTCACTCAAGGCCACCGCGAAGCGTGCAGAATTTACGTACATGCGCTCCTTCGTGCATACTCCGAACCTCGCATCGTACGCCTCCCGAGACATCGGCTGTCCTCCTCCGAGCTCGGAGAATCTGCGAGCTGCGGCTCCCAACTCGTTCGATCTTACCGGCGAATCCCCGCCCCAAAAATATCCTCCGATTATCATCCTTCCCCCCCCCCCTCCTGCCCGTTTATCATTTTCTAACGATCTACGGTGATACCTCGAGTTTCCTCGATCGGCCCTTGAATCGCGTCACCAATCTTCCTGACGTCGTAACCTATCGAAATTTATTATTCGTTTTAATAAAGGTTTCCAAAAGAGAGATTCAGTTGCGTGTGCTTTTTGCGTTAGTTTCAATTATTATTAATTTTGGTCGGTATTAATTATTATTAGTTAATTAATTGAATTAATTATTTATAGTTTTTGTCAGTTTTAATTACTCGTCATTTTTCTTATGATTGATCTTTTCAATTTTTTTATAATTAGGTCTTTAACTTCATATTTGATAATTATATTTTAATCATTGATTTATTAACTTTATGTTTGATAACTATAATTTAACAATTGATTTATAAATTTGATATTTCATAAATGTAATTTTTTTTATTGCTTCGTTAACTTCTTATTAAATCACTATAATTTTCTTCGAACGTTTTTTCGACTCGAAAATGAAATACCAAATTGTTTGTTCGAAAAGAAAAAATGTAATTTCAAGAAAATTTGAAATATCAGTTTTTTTTTTTTTTAATAAAACGTACGAGACTGAATTTTCAAAATATTTTGCCCGATTTCAACGTGTAAAAAATCTACGAAAAGTCAAAGAAAATGACATTTTTAAAAATTGTGTGTGTGTGTGTGTTTTTTTTTCTTTTTTTTTTATTCAGACTTGTGCAATGAATGAAGTCGAAAAGAGTATCGAGGAAAAATGCAGTCGCGCAGTGTCGAGCAATTATAGGGATAGAAGAGATAATCTCCATTATTGGATAGGATGATAGATGACCGGGATATAAAATATGACGTATCGTTGGGATCCGGGGTGAGCACCCCTGCAGCTCTCGCGGTAGGACGAGATTCCTCCGCACAGTGTATACTTACCACCACGACATACGTACGTACTCGATATCACGGTTGTACGGTCCATCGTGTTATAGTTCGCAAAAATACCTATGGGGATTGAAGCGCAACAGTGCGAATACACGAGTATAAGGAGGTCTCTTACCTAGACGGAGCATCTGCCCTCGTGTATACACACTTATGGGGATACCGATGGGAGAGAACGAGACGAGGGGAGAAAATATAAAAATTCGACGAGGCCCTCGAGGTTCTCTTGGGATTTTATCAAAGGTGGCCTAACCCCAACCAAATATTCCCTATAAACCCAAACAATGATACTTCATATAAACCCAAACAATAATATTCCCTATAAACCCAAACAATAATATTTTCGTAACTAATTTGGAATATTTAAAAATTGATGATAATTCGGAATATCCCAAAAATCATGGTAATTTAGAATATTTAAAAAATAATGATCGAACTGGTATCTCGAACTTTTAAAAAAACCTTCATTTCGAAAGTAGCCATTGTCGTAAAGTAGCGCGCGAACCGTGCGAACGACAAGTGAAACTCAAACGACAATTAAAAAAAAAAGATTTAAAAATGGATGGTCTCACATCCAGGTGGTTTTTTTCTTTTTTTTTTTCAAAAAAGCGGTTTTCCATTGTTCCCGTACGATGGTTGAAACTGCTAAACGCGAACTTTCGACTGTTACTAAGAAAGTGGTACGCGATGCTTCGAAGCTGGTTTAACCTGATGGTTCGGTGTATTTCAGGTGGCGACACGTCCTTGGAGCCCGGAGCGTGGTAAACGACGAGAAATGAACAAGCTCTGCAATCACAAGAGGAAACTCTTGTCGACGACCGGAGGAGCTGCAAGTCCGGTCGCATCGCTGACCCCGAACTTGCCGATTTCATCGTTCGAAGCCGCCACACCCGTATCAACGATGCACGTTGGTTTCCCCTCGCCCAACTCTACCGACTCGATCGAACAATTGAGAAAGGGTAAGTACTCGACCAGTTTCATCGAAACTTCAAAAAAACCTCAAATTCTTCGTCACTCTTCATCGTTCGCCATTTTCTTATTTTTTTCCAACAGATGGTACGAGCAAGAAGAAGAAACGGAAACTTGCCAACACTATTTATTCCGGTGTTACGATGGGACAACTGCCTAATCAAGTTATCGATCCATCAGTGGCTGACTCGATTCAATCCTCTTTGATCAACAAAAATCCTCAGGTCTCTCATTAGATTTCATTCCATTATTCCGATTCGACATCAAATTTGTTTTCTCATTTTTTTCATTTTCATAGTTCCATTGTTTTGCGAAATATTTTTCTTTACATTTGCGTTATAAATTATCGCAATAAAAAATTTGAATAATTATTGAGGTACTCTACTTACAATTTCGGTGAAAAAAAATATATATATAGAATTTGAAAAGTAATCGTTTTCGTTGCGTTGCAACGTTGCGAACTTCAATCTCATCTGGCTGGTCGGAGGTACTCCGTCCAGTCATTGATGCTTGCGATAAAAATGAAATGAATTATTCACCAAAGTACAAAAGTCAAATAAACCAAAAACTGAAAAAAGCTCAATCAACGTCACGAGAAAGAACAAATGAAAATTCATTCGTCCACTGAAAAAAACTCGTCCGATCGAAGAATTAATATCGAGAGAATAACGAAAAAAAAAAATCTCAAATTACAGGAATGGCCGTCGGAGAGTGTATCGCCGCACGTCGACCGACCGAGTCACGAGACGATGTTGGATTCGAATATATCGAGAGTTGTGAATTCGCAGCATCGATTCGGTCAGCAGAGTGGTCCGAGCGGGCTAATTGGGAATAATCCTCTGATGGGGAGTCAACGAACCGGGCATCGAGTCAACAGTTTGACGCAGCAGGAAGCCTTTCAACATCAGCAGCAGATACAAATGGGTCATCGTCAGTCGCAGCAGAACATCGTAACGAATCAATTGGCCCAACAGCATTACGCGAACCAATTGGATCAGCCGGGCCAGATTATCGGGAATCAACACAAAATGTGTACCCTCCGTAACACCGAAAAAGATCACGGGATCCAAAAGCAATGTTCCTCGATCGGCGATCCGAACAGAAATTTTCTTCATCAAACCGAACTCCGAGCTTTGCGCCAGGGACAACAGCACGCTATGCAAGTCGACGATCACGGCAGATTTCAGATGGAGATCGTTCATCCTAACGATCAAGTTTACGAAGCTCAGCAGTATTCGAATCGGATGATGAACGATCGTACGTCCGGTCGGGAAACAGGAATCGACGTTGACCCAAACGAATCTCCTAGGAACGATCTCACCGAGCAAACGGGCCAGATGCAGTGTCATCAGATCGTGCAAAACGGCTTGATGTCTCAAAACTGCAATCAAGTACAAACGACTTATTCCCAGGAACAATTGATGCTGGGTACACGGCAAGTTTGCTCGGAGAGAACGAAAGCCACCGCTGATCGTAAAATTCAACAGCAGGCCGAATTGTTTCCTCAGATCGGAAGAGCTTCCAACGATTTTCGGAATACCCCGGAGGAGGGCGTACAGGGAGATACGAACGGTCCGATGTGGCAGCAACAGCAATTGAGAACGAATTCAGTCGCGGTTGTTTCTTCTTACAAAAATCAAACCGGAAGTTGCTTGCCTCTGTCCGTACCGGACGCTTCGTGTAATTCGTACGATCGCGTGCCACCTCTCCATCATCATATTCCACAAGTATTCGCTTGGACCGAAGAGCTAGCAAAGAAAAAATCGAAACCCGGTAAAACGACGAACAAAAAGCAGAGACATCACAATCTCGGGGAAACGAGATACACGATCGAGGCTACCTCGAGTTCGAGCGAGAAGTTCGAGGACGCGAAAATCCGTCGCGACAACGATGTTTCCTCGATCGCTAGCGATACCGGAAACAGTCCCTCCTTCCTCGAAGATCCGAGCGGATATCTAGCCCAGCAAACGGCACTCTTGAACAGCACGATTTCGCGACAAACGGGGGTCGGTAGTTCACGCGTGGGAAACGCTTTTGCGAACGACCAAGCCACCGCTCTCGATCAAGTCGAAAAGCCGAACGACCCTCGGAACGAAAACGTTGGGATTTACGTTCAAAAATCTCGACCAACCTCGTTACGCGAATCCGTGAAGAATCACGCGACATCACCGGTCCTCGTTCACAGCAGCAGCGTCCCGTCAAATTCCGAAAATTTGTGTTTCTACACACAGCCGATACGTGCCGAGAAGCCAGACACGAGATCCTCTTACATTCAGGATCAATACGTGGACGACAGTTATCGACCGGATCAGCCGGAGGATCCGGTAACCTCGTCGACTTTTGCCGAAAGATTCACCTTCAACGAAGCACGTCAGGTGGATCCTCGACCTATTCAAGGTGGAACGGTGAGCACGAGTTACGGTTCGCCAGCTGGTAGCAGCAGCAGTGGAAGCCTCAATTCTGAGAGCCCTCTTAGCTCGGCTTTGTCGCAACCAGCGACACCGCGGAACTCTTCCGAACCTTCGACCCCCCAGAGTGGTTATTCTCAACCAGCCACACCGTACTCCTGTTCAACTTCCGGTGTTCCTCTACCGACCCCACCGCTGGAGCCTCCGAGTCCGAGTTATCAAAATCTCGGCTCGACGAGTTTCGGCTGGACGAAAGGTCTTCAAGAGCCAATTTTGTCCGGTAATCGTTATCCAACGACGACAACGGCGGTATCGAGCAGCGTATCACCGAGTCCACCACCGGCTCCACCATCCTCGCAAACACAGATGACTATCTCGTCCGTCGAAAACGTGCCTTTCCACCTGTCGGTTCGTTCGAGCGCGCATCCGTCCCAAAACAACTTGGATATCTACCAGTATCAACAACGGCAACACACGGGCCAGCGTGATCCGGTTATACAGAGGGGTGGATCGTCGTTAGCTTCGAGTGCGATAGTTACGACTATGGCGAGCGGACATACCTTCAGCAGTAACACGATAACCTCGGTTCTAGCCGGAAGAGCGAATACCGCGACCGTATCGATAAACGCATCGTCCTCTGCTCTCTCCAATCCAGTAATATCCAATATGAACGGTAAAGGATCGAGAAATCAAAGACAGAGTTACGCCGGTATGATTCTACCGGCTGGAACAACCGGAAACGTAAATTCGATAGTTACGTCTAATTCGAGCGTATCGAAGTCTCCACTGGAGATGGTTCAGAGCGTGGTTAGCAGTATACAAGTGCCTAAAACGAATCAAGCACCAACGGTTCAGCCTGGTCAACAGATGCATCATCATAGCCATCATCATCATCATCACCATCATAATCACAATAACCAGCAGCAGCAGCAGCAGCAGCAGCAGCAGCAACAGCAGCAATCTAACATTCAAGTTCACAACGTGCTAGCTACATCGGGAGCTGGCATCTTGAAGCAAACGAACAACGCGGCCGCCGCTGCAGCTGCGGCTGCTGCAGCCGCTGCCTCTTTTCCACCGGGTCATATACTCGTTTCTAGCAACGGTCAACTCATCATGGCTAGTACCGGTGGATCGAGCATTGGAGGTGTTATGCCGCCGCCGCAAAATCCAACGAAAATGTTGCAGAACGGTAATTCGATGCCACCGCTATCCGTCTCGCCGATGGTGACGAACGTTAGCGCGAATCAGGTGATGCCACCTGTAGGCGTGGCTCAACAGATGATCGGACAACCCACCGTTTTGGTGAACACTATACAAGCACCGGTGCTCATTCAGCCGGGTGTAATGACGATGGACGGTATCGGCCAGAACGTACAGATTCCACATTTAACCATGGCGACTGGTAACGTCCTGAATCAATCCATTCTTGAGACCAGTCAACAGCAGGAAACCGGACGCGGTCAAAGCATGATCGGTAGACAATCGACCGGTCTCTTGTCACCAGCCGAATCGACGAATAAAAAGAAAGTTTACAAAAAACGGAAAAACAATTCGCAAACGATCGCTTCGATGCTGCAGATAGCGTCGTCGCAGCAGAATTCAACGACGGGAATGTTGCTCCAATCGTCGCAGTCGAACTTTGCCCAACAGAATTTCCAATCCCCCGGGATCGGAACATCGATGCTACAAGCGCTAACGATCGTTCCTGGCAAAGGCGGAGCTCCCGCGCAACTCGTTATGAACGGTCAAGCCGGGACTGCCCAAACCCCACAATTCAACACCCAACAAATAATCACGAATTCTCAACCGTCCCAACAAATAAATTTGCTGCAACCTGTCAATCTGTTGAACGGTGCGACTGGAATGATGCAAAACTTTCCTACTATACAACAATTCATAGTGCCCGGTTTGGGTAGCATGGTTATGTCGACCGATGGAACCGCGACGTTGCTTCAAGACACCGGAAATCTCGGTATGCAACTACAGATTCAAAACGTCAACGGTCAAAACGTGCTCACTCCAGTGCAGAGTCACAGCACCGGTATATTCGGACCAGGTCAGGGTATTTTGGCTACCGCGCCAGCCGGTATGGTAATTCGAGCTCCGCAAGGAAACGGAGGTAAAATAATTCAGCAGCACAGTACCGGGGCTCAGTTTTTATCTCCGAACGGTGGACAATTTCTGATGAACGGCTCGACCTCCTTCGGCAATCAACTGAGTCCAATCGTCGCGAGCGTAAATCCGAATCAACAGATAACCTTCAACGCGTCCCAAGTACGACCGGCTCAAACGCTCCAAGCCCAGCAGGAGTTCATCCAGATGAACGGTCAAACACTGATGGTACCTTGCGCCACCTCCCAAAACATCGCGGTCTCCTCATCATCGAATCAACAAAACACTACGTTCGTTCAACAAAACACAACGATAGTTCAGCAACAAACGACCATGGTTTCCAACAGCCAAATATCCGGCTTTCAAACAGCTCCGTCACCCGTAAATGTCAACCGAGTTGAAAGGTCACCCGTTAATCTTGATCTCAATCAGTCTTACGTTGTCAATTCGGCGATAATGAACAAAGCCAAATCTCCCGCGCAATGCGTCGACACCGAAATCTTTCATCACCAGCAACAACAAAAGCATCAACAAAAGTCTCTCAATAATCATAATAATAGTCATAATAATATTAATAGTAATGGTAATGTTAATACTAATAATAATAATGGTAATCATCATCATCATCATCATCATCATCATCATCATCACAACAACCGTCATCAAGATCAAACTCAAGAGAGTGGCAATCGCCAACACG
>JAPYZI010000851.1:30000-40563 GCA_030523105.1 Ophioninae sp. A BG-2022a
TACGATTGATTATTCAAATTCTCCTTAGCCACACAAAAAAACAAGCCCAAATTGCGTCATCGAGAGCATGTGTATAATACGGGTTTCCCCGTTGAGCCTGTTATCAGTTTTTTTGGTATTTGCCAATTATATCGCATGTCGTTATACCGGCCCGATCTCATTGTTCCGTGAATTATGTATAAATAATAATAATGATGAATTTCAATGGAAATAGAACGCGGAACAATCGGTTTTGCACATACAATTCGCGTCATTATTTTCATAATTTTGTGGGTTGGGGTGGGGGTGAAAAAAGAAATAAAAACTGGCATGCAACTGCTGTAGAATTGTGTATGAGATGATCGAGTTGTCTTTAACGCAGATTTATGCTTCGGAGACATCGGAACATACCGAGGGTGTGATGAGCACGGGGAGGTGCGAGAGCCGGGGAATCAAGCGAAAGCTCACCTCCGTACACGACATGCACCCGATTCTGCATGAAGACCAGGATGGTCAGTATTTTGTTATGTATATCTTGGATACGGAAAGGAGAAAAGATTATTCACGTGCTTCTCGTTGGGTCGTAGCGTTCGTTCGTTTAACCGCTTGGTAGCTCTTACTAACACGCATTTCCTCAAAACTCCGCGAAACGATTATTCGTTGTTCCAAATCCGAATCCTGGCAATAGTCATTTTTGAGCATGCCGCATGACCACTTCCAATGTTGCTTCGATGTAGCTCTTACGACGGCGGAGAATCTTCAGCCGCTCGATAAACGTAGCTGACCCCGGTTTACGTTTTCGACTTGCGAATTACAAGGATTAATCTTCAGTGATCGATTTACGATCGTTTCGATTATCGGAAAACGCCGTCTCTCTTTCTCTTTCTTCTTGGGTTGATTCGATGGAAATCCAGAGTCCGATGATTCCGTTTGAAGATTGATGATGGTTTTGAATTATTCCAACTGGAAATCCAAAGAGTTCGATGATTCCAGGTGGAGATACAAAAACTCCGATTACACCACCTGGAAGTAACGATTCCGGTTGATCAAACGAGCATTTATTTTTCATTGACGACGCTAGAGTCATCAGGGTACGCGAGGGTTCATCCGTATCTTGAAAAAGTCGTTTTCAGTAGGACCTAACGCACAAATAGCTTTACGCACACCCGTGACTCATTTTCTTTTAACCCGGCGTGTGTACACTATATTTTCGAGTGCACTGTGTGTATACTCAGTCTTTTAGGGAACAGTCGGGTTTACAGAGTTTTCCAGGCTTAAAAAAATATCTGAAAAAATTTAGGGTTACTTATCGAAGCGTCTTATACATGGCCCAGCAGCTGCCAAACTCAAAAGTTCAAAACCGTTGTTAATAAAAATTGAACAAAATTAAAAACAACATAAAAAAAATAAAAATGACTAATTTTCGTTTCAAATTTTGACTGTACCCTGAAAGACCTGTTATACACATGCCCGGTTAATTTCGCACACGAGTGGCACGAGGAGTAACAAAAGGGAAAAAAAAAACGTCGTTTCTGCTCTACCACTTACCACTGCGACTAATAATTCTTCAGCTGATAATACAGCACTTACTAGCACTGCTATGATCGCGAGTGCATCACCGCACGACCTGTACTCGCGTTCCCTGTCTGACAGCAGGAAAAGGTTTAATAACGAATACTTGTGGGAAACGAGTGCTGAGAAATATTTGTAACTGCGTTACAAGTAAAGGGATTTAGCCAGACTTGTCTCTTCTTCTTCTTCGCGAGAAGGAAGATTTCAAAAGTTGCTTATATTTGGTTCATCAGTATCAGGCGTGGTTGATGAGGAAGAAGAAGAAGAAGAGGATGATGATGATGATGATGATGATGATGATGATAATGATGGTGATGATAATGATGATGATGATGATGATGATAATGATGATGATGATGAGGAGGAGGAGGAGGATGAGGATAATGAGGATGGTGAGGAAGGTGATGATGATGAAGGTGGAAGCAATTGGAAACTGGAAGTTGGACAGCTCGTTTGGGGAGCAGCCCTGGGGAGTTCGGCATGGCCGGGAAAAGTCGAAACCGTTGGACCCCCCGGAAGTGTGACGGTAGGCGTACGATGGTACGGAGCTGGGGCTGCGAGCGGTTTGACCAATGTCCAAATCAAGAGCCTCAAATCTCTATCCGACGGCCTCGAAGCTCATCACCGGGCCCGCAAAAGAGTTAGGAAGTGAGTCGCAACAACAAGTTTACAAACAAACCCAAACAAACAAAAACAACAACGACACTTTTGCATAACTTGAATTTACCGAGCCGTAACTTCTCTTAACGAGGCTGTGCATCACGGAATACTAACGAATGTCACGAAAACTCACACGACTCTGAATTACCTTGTAACGCAGTCACAATCAACGCGAAAAATTCAACAATATCGTTGTTTCTCGGTTACAAGCTCCTCCATCAACGATGAACGAATGGGACTCGAAAGGACGCTGCCACTAACAAAACTAAATTTTTTTTGTCTTTATCCTTCTTATCCGTTTGCCTTGTATCTGATATCAAGCCACTTCCCTCTGTCGAATCAATGTAGATTTAGCCCCTTTTTTTTATTTCATTGGTACGTAAGCGATTCTTCATTTGCTTTGTAAATAATGTTCCCTTCCGAAGGCGCTATTGAAATTGGAATATATCCGGTTCAGTGAAGACAGCTTTGTCGTTCCCCGATCAAAAGCCCCAGCTGCGATTCGACCCTCTGGTTTTCCCGATCAATACCACTTCTCGAACCGAAGGACTTTTAGACCCCCCCCCCCCTCCCCGTTTTTTAACTTTTTCCATCTTGGCTACTGTTCCTATCCAACCCCCGTTCAATGCCGGTTTCGCAGCGACGAGATTTGCCTCTTTTTCCTAGATGACTACGAACGAAAAAAAATTGAAGTTTCCTAAACGAGCGTCCTGGCCAGACCGTAAATTCTTTAAAGTGGAATCCAAGATAGAGCTCATAATGAGGCCCTCGAAAGATTTCTATCGGCTAACGAGCAGCCGAGAGGAAAAAAAAAGCGAAGAGACCGAAACTCGTGAGGTAATAAAAGCCTATAAAGACACGTAATGATGAATCTTGATAAAGAAACTAAAATACAGCAAATACGTGACAAAAGTACAAGATATTCCGACCGACGGAAAAATCGGATTTATTCGACAACTAAAAGAAATGAACGAATCGATTTTACAGTCTGTCTGATAAGAGCGTGCACGACGAAGCTCAAAAGCTAGTCGAATGAAAGCGTCGATAAATA
This sequence comes from Ophioninae sp. A BG-2022a, assembly GCA_030523105.1. Taxonomy (NCBI): domain Eukaryota; kingdom Metazoa; phylum Arthropoda; class Insecta; order Hymenoptera; family Ichneumonidae; species Ophioninae sp. A BG-2022a. The sequence continues at coordinate 33,263 of JAPYZI010000851.1, forward strand.
CCTTTGTTTCTTTAAACATCTTTTTTTTTTACTCGGTTTACACAGGGGATAGAAAAATGTCTTTACTGGATGTTCCAATTTCACTCTTAACTTCCATAATTCGTGACGTTGAAGTTTGCATTTTTCAAACGCAACGACAATAACTTTTGTTTATTCGACTTTGGAATTTTTTTATCCGAGAAACCTGGGCTTTGAAACTAACACAAATATTTTTCAAAATCCTTCAACATTTCCCAATGTAAATACGCAACGTATGATTTTCGATACAAATAAAAAATAATAATCCAAAAAAATGATCGTTGCGTTTCAACGATGCAGGGATCCAGTCCATCACCGTTTCACGAATGGATAACACGCTGTTTGGCAATAAACCGACCCACGCAAGAAGCCTCCCACGGTTTCCCCCATTATTCCATAATCGACATCGACAAACTTTTATCGCGGAGTAACCACGAAAGAATTTCACGAATCACATTCCAATCCCAAAAAAAAAATGTCCACGCTATCGCCATATATCTCATGTGTGAATATGTTGTAGGAGCAGTGTGTGTATTTTGTGTATTCGCGTACGCACGCACGCATGGCACATTTATATATATATATAAAAAAAAGGAAGAAAAAAAACGAGAAAAGCTAAAACTAAAAAGTGAAGAAACAATAAAGAGGTGGGGGTAGCCAGAGATTCGTATAGTTTATCCTAACCTAAAATAATCGTTGAATCGTCTCGACTGATCCATTATGTGAATGACAAAAATTGTCTTTTATAGAAGTCGTAAATTGAACATGCAATTGGAAAATGCGATCCAAGAGGCAATGATGGAACTAGACAGATATAGCGAGAAACCATCGGGGGGGCGACGTCGCGGTCTTTCGTGTAAAACAAGGAAAATAGTGAAAAAGACAAGCCCGAGGATCCTAACGAAGTCATCATCTATCAGCAGCTGCAACAGCGGGGCCAGCGGTATCGGTGGCTCACTGAGAAATCGTGACATCACCAACGGCCAGACACCCAAACGAGCATCGACCAAACAACTCGCTCGTTCGACCGATTCTCCTCCCGCTGCTAGATCCTTCAGGAAACAATGCAGATGATTATTGGCAGATCGTTCAACCTCGTTGGCAACTATCACGCCCTCTCCCTCTTTCCAGCTTCCCCCGTTGATCATCGTCCCATAGCTGAATAATCAAAAGATCAAAATGCAAAATGGTTAAGCTTTCGAAGGATTGTACGAATGATGAAGAAACGCCCGGGCTTCGGAGCATCCCAATTATGCCCTTGCTTACTCACGTGCGGAGTCACGTTACTTGGATAGTTCCTTTTGTCACTCATACGCGGCGATTGACTCGTACGCGTGAAAAATACGACAGCCAAGGATTTCTCGTTCTCGTCGTCGTGATTGTTGTCGAATATTGGATCTGGAATCAGTGTTGGAAATTCGATCAGTACTTCTTATTAAACTCAATGACTAATTTCAGGGTAGAATGATTTTTTTAAGATTGAAGTATTTTTTTTTATCGCAACGAAGATACCTCAATAATTATTCGAAAAATAATGGAACTAGGGAATTAAAAAAAATGTTATTGGATTGCAACGGTGCGAACTTCGAGCCGATTTTTTTGTTTGTAATTTTTGTAAAAAGTGTATACTGGATCTTTTAAGGAACACTCGGGTTTACAGAGGCTTTTTCTACGCTTCAAAAAAAATCTGAAAAAAGTTCTGGGTTAATTATTGAAGTGTCTATTACACGATCCAGCAGCTGGGAAACTCTAAACTTAAAAATCGTTGTTAATAAAAATGAACAATATTGAAAACATAAGAGAGAAAATTCAGTTTTTAATTTTGACTGTTCCTTTAAAGATCCAGTATGTACACGTCGGTGTTTTTCAGGCTAGGAATTTTTGAGCAATTTTCTTTTCGATTTATTAACGAAAAAAAGGGGCGAATCCAGCACTGCTACGAGGACACGACTCCCAATGAGAAAAATAATTATTCACCCTTGGCATAAGTATTTTCCACGCACAATTATTCTTAACGGAACAACTGTTAATGCGTACTCGTGGGCTATCGATGTTTTCCATATTTTCCATCGCAGACACGAAAATACATATAACCCAAACAAATACACGTTTAGGCCTACACGATAGTACAGCCGAGTTCAGTGGCTCTAGTTTTCCACTCGAATGTACAGGCCGATGTTGAAACGTCTTTCAACCGTTCGTTCGTACATTCGGAACCCATCAGGGCGAAATTATTGCTTTATCTTTTCCGCGTGAAGTATTCATTTTGGTACTGGCGTTGGAGGAGTCGATACTTTTACGCGTGATTAACTCTCCTTTACTAACGAATCGACGGAGAAAGAGAGAAGTGGCGAATCTCGTTTCTTCGAGTCAACTTTTATCTTCGTTTATTTATTTTCTTTGCGTTGTTTGGCGATAATGCGTTTTGTAGCAAAAATTGAGTTATCGGCCCGTGATTGTACACTGTTAATAGACAAAAAAAAACACTCACCCGGAATTTAAACAAACCCAAACCAACTTCCAGAACCCCATAAAAATCCTAAATCCAAACGAATTTTCAAATCACCAGAAAAATCCTAAACTCGAACAAACCCAAACGAATTTCCAAATCCCCATAAAAATTTCAAACTCGAACAAACCCTAACCCCAAACCAAATCTTAAACCCAAACAAACCCAAACGAACTTTCAATTCCCATATTTCGAACCCGAACAAATCCAAACCTCAAAAAAATCCAAACACCAACACACACAGGCACACACAAATACAAATATGGAGAGTCAGATTGATCGAAAAATAGTAAGAAAAATGAGGCGAGTGGAAGGTACGGTTAAACATGGGAGGTTGAGAGCGTTAGCCGTGTATGATGAATGACGGACAATAAACGATATATATGAAATAGCGTGGATCAAAAGTATCATCAGTTGGACGCGGGCCAGCATCAACGAAGCCGTGAAATATTTAAAATAACGACACCGTGCAACCGGTGACAGATTTTTTCCGATAAGAACGTCGTATGCTCCCTCGTAACAAAATAAATATTTAAACATATATATATATATATATATAAACACTCGAATCAAAAAAAAAGAAATAAAAAAAGACCTCGTCATTAGAGTCGTACAGGCTTGGGGGCCGAGATATATTTTAGTTGATTTTCGGCCGAATAATTGACGATTCTTGTATGACCACATGCTTCCTAATAATTGACGCAAATTATCAGCTTCGGGGAATTAAACGGAACGAGAATACGACACCAAAGGACCGTGATTGCGATTTAACGCGAGCTCGTTAATACGAGTCATCCTCACGGTGCTTGGCCTATATACGTTCTCAATTAAACCTCATTTTTTCTCCCCTTTTTTTCATAGTTTACGATCATTTCGGCGGTGCGAGTACGAAATTACGTATCGAGTGGTACGTACGTGTATATGTACATATATATATATATATATATATACATGTGTTTGACGAATTTCCGTTCGAGTTTACTTTTGAGATTGAAACGAGTAAAAAAATGAAAAAAAAAGAGAAGAAAAGAGCAACAACAAATCGATTCGGGAATAAGCCAATATCCACACTTTCATAGCCGAATGACGGCGCGATGTTCTGAAAAAAAAAAAGAAAGAAAATGAAAAAGTGAGCGAGTACGTATATTCAACGAGCGAATCGTGTTTCGCACGATTACGCAATTATACATATTATATCAACTGTCAGCGGTGTAACGATTAAGAGATGATAATTTTATATTTACACATAGAGAAGTTGAATTTTTATGAATGTATTATACTATTAATTATTAATAGTGTGTAGCAAAAAATGAAGGCCCCCCCCCCCATGCCCCACCCTCCCCTCGGCCCGATTCATCCCTAATAACCCTTCCCTTCGTATATCATTCCCCGATCGTTTATTTCGATCGCTGTTCGTCCGATCTCGATGACGATTATACACCGAAATAATAATCGAGACCGGAGGAACGGCGAATGAAATTTCGAGGATGGGGAACGATAGTAGAGAGCATAAAATGAAAGAATAGCGTCGAATGTTTGCGGGCGCGGTTAATGTGTCGCGCGAGGCGAAATAAATAAATAAATAAATAAATAAAAATACTATATACGAGTATAAAAGCTATGTGATCCGTAACTAATACTACTAGTAGCTTTTAGTTGTAAAGACTCGAATCTTATTTTGTAAATTTTGTTTATAAAATATTTGATTGTTCACGCATAATACTATTGTATGTGAGAATTAATAAGTTAATAAAAATCATTATTACTTAACGTTGTCTGTACGATTATTCGTGCGCGCAAGCGTTTTCGTAACGGTCATTCTTTTTGTCCCTTTTTGGGAACATGGGAAAATCTGAAATTTATTTTTAGGCTATATTGAAAAGTCGTAAGCTCAAAAATATTGGAACATACCTGAACAGTCTCAATAAACTGTTGCATCCGACCAAAACAACGGCACGTCGTTTCATTGATATTCGAGAAATAGCCGAAAAGGCTGGGTTCTCTGATTTACGATAAAAGAAATGAGCGTCGTGCCGGAGTGGGGCGAGAGTGGAAAAACATGGCCGACAATTCGACGAACGTTGTCAAATACGGAGGTTTTCAGATCAGAGAGGTAGTGTGTTTTCGTTCCCAGAGCTCCGACTCCAAGTTGACGTTCGAGAGTATCTTAGAGAGTACTTTACCTTTTTTTTTTTTCCTTTCTTTTATCGTTTCACAGGACGATTGCTCTTACGTGTGGTATATCGCGCGCGACGAACGCTGCGAATGGGTCAAGAATCTGCCGGACTGTCGCACCGACTCCTTCGTACAATACGGACGTTTGTTATTCTGCACTTTTCCCGACAGTTCCACTTTTCCCCTCGGTCTTGTCCTGCTGGTTCTCTGGCTGATTTATCTCTTCCTCATACTCGGCACGACCGCGGACAATTTGTGAGTCGCAAACTTTTAAAAGCAAAAATATTGCGAACGACGCGACAGCGGTCCGCGTACTAACGGTTTTTCATTCGCTGTTCACGATTTCGCCACCAGCGGCGCGCGCGTCTCAACTGCGGCGTTGCTCGTTTCCGCTTTGTTCAGTAACTGATTGGCTGTACGGCGGAAGTCAATTCTACACGTTCCGCCCCCCTCTCAGGGCTTGTAATCTTTGCCAGAATATATATCAGCCATCGAAGTCATTTTCTAATATTCCGGAATTGAAAATGCTTTTTTAAATGGTCCGTTGTAACGATACGATGATGATGATTATGATTGTAACACCGACGATAATTACGAAAACAGTGATAATGATAATGGCAATGACGATAATAACTTTAACACAGCTTTTGTCCTTCGCTGAGCGTGATAGCCGGAGTGCTCCGGTTGTCGGAAAATATAGCGGGAGTAACTATACTCGCGTTCGGTAATGGCGCCCCCGACATATTCACTTCACTGGTCTCCGATGAGGATGAGATGGTAATTATGTTCACCGAGTTAATAGGAGCCGGAATATTCGTAACCGCCGTGATAGCCGGCTCGGTAGTTCTCGTATCTCCCTTTCGCGTTTCCTTCACCGCATTCACGAGGGACTGCTGCTACTACATTATTGCCGTATGTTGGATATGCTACGTGAGCGAGGACGGAATTATGCATCTTTGGGAAGCTCTGAGTGCGCGAATCCTTTGCCTTGCCTCAAACCGCGATATTGGCACGCTTGATTGTATTTAGAAACGTCATTGATTCCTCCGTCGTACTGCGTTCAGATACATGTTTTTGACTCGTGTTTTCACCCTCCATTCTCAATTTGTCGATTTTTATGAATCCGATGTTTTCTGGAATAATCGATCGTGCCAAACCCTGTTTTTACTTACCGCGTGTCTAACCAAAATGTTCGATGTCAGCAGGTGTCCTCCTCTTGTACATTATTTTTATCCTCGTTGTGATCGCTATGCAGTTTTACGAGAGCAAAGAGGAAAAACAAAAAGGTACGGCACATGTATTTTCTCAGATATCACATTGTAAATCGTAATCCATTAACTCGCCGAGATGATGCGATATGCTGAACTAACGACGCCATCTTCGTGTCGGCCACCTTGATTCCATTCGTATTACGAAAAAGGAACGTAAACGATAATGTATTTTATAGGGAGAATGCCACGTTTGCAAGATCCGGAACTTCTAAAAACTTACGTCGCTTATAGAGCCGATCGTGCAAAGTCGGATACACGGCCACGCGAAGAAATAACTCTTCGGCCGCGAGCTTACAGTCTTCGCGCCAAGCTCGGTACGCTTTACCAACGAAGTCGGTGTGCACGGAAGGACAGTTCTTAAGGATTATATGTGCCGATTCTACTGGGGGCTGCCTCCATTGGTAGTTCTCGAGTAGTGGCGCTGACGGCGCCACTACTCGAGAACTTTTTCTTGTCGCTCTCGCTTTCTCTCGTGGGCGTAAACGTTGGGAGAATGATGCCGTCCTTCTTACTCCTGTAGATGTTATGCTTCGGGCATAGTTGTGCCCTGCTTCCTCTTATAGGTATTATAATATACAGGGTGTCCCGTGTCGGAATGTCATCTATGAATGAGGGTTTGGCGGTGAAATTCTGAGTCGATTGATACCAGCATGTATAGTTCCCGGATCAACCCCTGAATTATTATCAATATTTCAACAAATCCACCATTTGATTCGTCTTCAACTCGCCATTTCTATGGAAAAATGTCAAAAAAATATTCTGGAAACGATTTTTGCATTTTCTCAGTCTAATTTAGCACATTCGGCAAAAACTCGGGCAGTTTCGTAATCAGCAGAAAATTTCCGATTAAATAGACCCTTTTAAGAGGTTAAAAACGGAAAAAAAATTTTCTCGACTTCCCCCGGCCACTTTTCAGGAATCTCAAAAATCACGAAATTTCAAAAGGTCGTAGGATGACCTTTTCTTAGGCTATCGACTTTCATTTGGGGGGTTTGGAAAAGGTTTTTGCCTAACTTAAATAATGGCGTTGGATTCGTATTGATATCTCGTATAGTTTCCCCGGAAAGTCCACTCGAAAAATCGCTAAAAAAAACGCAAAGGGGTATGTATGGAAAAATTTGCAAAAATCGATGGTCCGAATTTGAAATTCTGCAAAAAATCGAAAAATCATCGGATTTTAATGATTAAAAAAGCGATTTGAAGAGAAAATCATAACGAAGAGATCAAGTGCAAAGTGGAGCCCCAAATCCTAAAGGAAAAAAAGTTATCCATGATTTAGTGAAAAAATGTATTTTGCCCAAAAATCGAAAAAAATTTTTGATTTTTAA
>JAPYZI010000852.1:0-81835 GCA_030523105.1 Ophioninae sp. A BG-2022a
GAATAAATATATTTATCGAGAAAAATAAAAATTCACCTTATTTTCGGAATGAATAAATATATTTATCGAGAAAAATAAAAATTCACCTTATTTTTCGAACAAATAAATATACTTTCAGAGACAAATAAGAATTCACCTTATTTTCGGTATGAATAAATATATTTATCGAGACAAATAAGAATTCACCTTATTTTCGGAATGAATAAATATATTTATCGAGAAAAATAAAAATTCACCTTATTTTTCGAAAGAATAAATATATTTATCGAGAAAAATAAAAATCCACTTAATTTTTCGAGAAAAAAAAACCTCACACGCTCACCGCTCGACAAATCCGTGACCGTGAAACGAGGAGATGGCAAAAAAAACCGACTAAATTCCATAGGCCGCGAACGGCTGTTATACAAATTGTCGAACAGTCAGCGAAGGACAGTATCGTTTCGCCGATAATTCGCGACGACGCACAGCCATTCTTCGATCGCTCGTTACTTCTGCCGAATTTATTCGCACCTTGTCAAATGATAATTTCTCTCGGTATATCGAGCCACAGAAAGTTTGAATTTAAAAGAAAAAATGAGATCTCATTAAATTCCGTTGGTCGTAATTCAGTAGAGTGCGGATCGAGCCTGAGAAGCGCGGAGGTTATTTCTCAGCTCGACACTCGCGTTTATTTTACAACGCCAGCAGCCCTTTGCCCCGGCGGAAGTGACGTATCGCACAACTCAGCCGTAAGATTTCGCCGTCATCGTCCCAGAACCGCGTGGAAAATGAGTTCGCCTCCTCGTTATCCACAGCTCAGCCCCCCCCCCCCCCTCCCGCCCCTCGACACATTTTTTTTTGTTCCATCGCGAAGATTTTGCCGTAATCGAATGTTAAAGTTTTTCACGCTCCGCGGAGCGACTTTATCGATCGTCTTGCCAGACGAGAAACACCCCATCGAGTCGCATCCTGAGGTGTTTTCCGTTTAATACCAACACTTCGATCAAAAATTCTCAAAACTCGAAATAAAAAAGGGGGTTGGAGGAAGCGGTCAATTATAACACGAAGAAAGTAGATATTGATAAATAAATATTTTTCGATAAAAATAATAATTCACTTCATTTTTCGAATGAATAAATATTTTCTAAGAGAAATGAAAATTCAGTTCATTTTTTCGAACGAATATTTTTTGAAACAAATAAAAATTCACCTTATTGTTTGAACGAATAAATATTTTTTGAAGCAAATAAAAATTCACCTTATTTTTTGAACGAATAAATATTTTTTGAAACAAATAAAAATTCACCTCATTTTTCAAACAAATAAATATTTTTCGACAGAAATAAAAATTCACCTTATTTTTCGAACGAATAAATATTTTTCGAGAGAAATAAAAATTCATCTCATTTTTCGAACGAATAAATATTTTTCGAAACAAATAAAAATTCACCTTATCAAAATAAAAATTCATCTTATTTTTTAAATAAATATTTTCCGAGAAAAATAAAAATTCACCTCATTATTCCAATGAACAAATATTTTCCAAGAGAAATAAAAATTCACCTTATTTTTCGAACGAATAAACATTTTCCGAGAAAAATAAAAACTCACCTTATTTTTCAAACGAATAAATATTTTTTGACATTTTTCTAAAAAAAAAGGGTATTGAATTTTTCCGGAAAATTATGTTTCCCTAGCAAAGCGTTCAAAGAGATAAAGCTCGTGTGTACATCGACGGAGACAAGCACGGAATTATAGGGACCCAAAAATGTTCTTTGAATCATCTCACCTTAGGAATCATGAGTGACGAAAAAATTTGATAAACCGTGAAGAGGGCGTACCTTAATTAAGGTTTTTTCACTGACGAAAGTCATACGGGTGGAGCGCCGTGAACCGAGTTCGTTCGGTGTCAGTGAGTCAAGAGAATCAAGAGCGATAAGCGAGGATGAGTGCATCAAAGAACGATTTCCCAAACGTGGATATCTGTATACGTTCTCGCGTATACGCGAAACGTGCCAGTCAGCCGGATAGTTCGGAGTTTCGAAAAACGTGTGTCGATGGAAAAGTACATGATTCGGGTGGCTGCTTTCCCGATCTCCCCCCTCCCTTTTCACTCCCGCCCTTCTCAAGGCCCGCTCGTTACCCTGGTCACGTAACTCGCGAAATCTCAGGCTGAGAGAGAGAGAGAGAGAAAAAGAAAGAGAGAGAGAGACAGGAAAAGAGTGAGCGATGAAAGCGAACAGCGAGAATGGAAGTGAGGACGAAAGAGAAGAATAAGGAGGTGGAGGGGGCGAGGGCCGGATGAGCGTGTACGTCCAAGATGCTGAGGTACGTGAACCGAGGCATTCTTTCAGAAATAAAGGAGGCGCGTGCAGAGGTGCCCTCTAAAGCCTCGGTAGCGCGGATCGGTCCACTTGGATTCGTGACGATTCTTGTCCCGATCATCCTTCGCGAGGGTTCGACCTCGTTATCATCCACGCGAAAAATACAGACTCATGGTGGTGACGGTTCACCCCCAAGATTTGAACTAGCCGAAACGAGCGTTCGCGCAGTCCTCTATAGAGGGCCTGCATGTGGTCGTCCAATATAGAGAAAGATAGACGGGGAAGGGGGTACGGGGACGCTTCTTCTCTCGTTTGCGTACGTGGCCAATCGCGTTATCCGGCTTCTTACATCCCCCCCCAGCCATTCGATCGTCTTTGTGGCAATTTGGAAATGGCCCAGGATCGAGGTCGTTTAGATTCGACCGATACCACCGGCGGACTTGTCTCGGTGCTTCCTTCGATCCACCTCCCCCGATTGACGAGTCTTTCTCCCTCCCTCCCTCCCTCCCTCCCTCCCTCTCTCTCTCTCTCTCGATTTCTTCCTCTTCCGAAACGCTTCCGCGCCGAAGCTTTTCGGAAATCCTTCACCGTAACTCTACACTATGGAACTCGCTGGCTATTAACCTCCGGCTATCCCCGTCTCTTGCCGTTGTTAAAGCTAGTATTCCAAGCCCCGTTTCGGAAGACTGTGACATAACAATTTTTCTCTCATTTCCGTCGTTTAACTTTATATAATACTTAAGTCATATAGTTACCGTTTTATTTTAGCTGGACATTTAATATTTGTAGTACGTATCGGAAACGATACTCTTCGAGAATGTAGATTCCACATTACGTAATAAATACTCCTCTCTATCTCCCTCTCCCGTACCAATCATTATAGTTAATGAATATTTGTATTTATGAAAATTATTAAATTTAATTGGTATTTAGTATTAATTAAACTTTGCCATTATTTTTATTACCACAGTTGTATTTCGTGACGTCACTTTTGTCGTAACTTTATTCAGTACTGATTTAGACAACGCTTGGATACGTTTGCTGCACTGTGCGCTTGGGGTCGTTTCCAGAGCACGAAATAAACGGTTCTCTTTTCTTCTCTCCTCACTATCCTTTCCTCTCTCTCAATCTCGATGACCCTAATACCCACTACCGATGCTCCTTCATCGATCCACTGGCAAAGCTAGGCGATAGAGTCTCGTTGCGAGTACGAGTGATCCTAACAATTCGTAACGATTTATACGAAGGCCTCGTAGACTAAATATCTTTTATTCCGTACCGGGCAACCATCGATGGAAGTATCTCGACGCAGTTCGCGAAAGAAGAATGTTCGGGAGAAAAAATTCTGCGGGTCGAGCTTCACACGTTCGAGGGATATTTTTAATTTTCCCGAGAGGGAGGAGAGTAACGGTTTTCCGTGAAAGTGGGCCAGGAGACGATGCGCTTAGTCAGCAAAGTGCTCGGGAGGACTGGAGGTGATGGTGGTGGTGGTGGTGGTCGTCGTCGTCGCGTGGGCTGACGGTACCGATGAGCGATACCTTCAGCTTTCGCCGTCTACCGTGAAACGTATCCGTGTGTGCGGAAAATGGAAATCCAGAAGCGATTAGTCCTCGCGGGACCTGCGTCAGCGAATGAAACCGTATACGGCCCGTTGACCCGGTGACGTCACTGCGTGGTTGGCGCATCAACGGGACAAGGAATTCGACGCAAAGGTATCAACGCAACAACTATTATAGGTTATAACCGGTAGTAACCGACGAGGTTAACTCTTTGCCGGATGAGAAAAGTTGATTTTCGAATTTTACGGGCTTTCGAGAAAGACGGAGGAGAAAGAACGCTGGGAGAAAATATTTCAAGGTTCTTTTGTTGCACCGACGGCAACAACGGCCTCCTCGAAGAAAACGCGTATCGCATTGTTGTACTTCCAACTACCAAAGAACTACGCGACACACACGCTCCGGAGATACCGTAACGCGCGAAAAGGCTCCAGTCGAAAGGACTCGGAAAAAGGGAAGACGAAGCCCTACTTCGAACCAGACCTCCGGACCGACCATGAAGAATGAGGCGAATGGAGAATCCCGAGGAGCAAGATGTAAGACGGTGTGCAAGGGCGAACGACTTGCTCCGTTTGTCACCCGTTTCACGGTGATGCCACGGTGAACGATTTCGCTAAATGGCCAACTATCGATAAAAATTCGTTTCACCGATCGAGAAACGTCCCGAACATGCCCCTTCGCATCGCGCACCTTGTCAAAATCTTTCACGGTCGTTCGCTACTTTTTCGACATCGCGGAGAAAGAATGACGCGTATGCAAACGACGAATGGCGCGCTACTCGAGACTTTTCTCTCCTGTGTTTACAAACGGCTACCGCGAACGAAACAATTGCTCAATTTCGATTCTTTTTCTCCGGGTAATGATTCGTGAATGGGAAACATATTTTTTTTTGACATAAAGATGCATGTGTTCGTTTAGGTTTGTTCGGGCTGCGATGGATTTGTTGAAAACCCAAACAATACCCAAACAAATACAAAGATGAATGTGTCGAATACCTTTAGCAAAAATGACCAAAAAATATGGGAAAATACGAGAACTGATGGAAGATTACTTTTTTTACGAAATTTGGACGTGAACCCTGTCGTGAAAACAACTTGATCGATCGTTTTCAAATCCACAGGACATACGATTAGAAACATTTCAAGGTCATGAAGGATCAAAATCAAATCGAAAATTACCTTTTTCAAAATCGATCTTCATTCGTTGATAATTGCGTCAAAATGACGGCTTCTTCTATAGATTTTGTACGCGCGTTTTCAATTCGTTGTCACTGAGCGAAAAAAAACGAATTATTTCTAAAATCCAACTAGGGATCTTTGAATATTTATCATCGTATCTCCAGTGAATTTGGGAAGAATTTATCGAATTTTTCGCAAGATGTATCATGCAGAGCGTCAAAAATCGTGGAAAAACTTCGACGTTTGCCAACGGTTACATTTTCCTTTATTTTCTGTATATTTCAAGCTTCCTCAAACTTTGTACCAAAAAAAAACATGAAATTCTTTTTTCCCTAACAGTTCTCTGGGGGAAAAAATGGAAATTCGATAATTTTTTTCCCTCAGCGTTCTACGTCCTTCGAGTTAGCTCGGATCGTGTATACGGAAGATTAGTCTTCAACTCCTCCCTCTCGATATCGCGATGCGTCGTATCCGTCGCAGCTTGCGCATTTATTTTTTTTTTTATTAAAGATTCGGCACCTCTTTTGTGTACCCTTCTCGACGTTGTTCCGTACAATGAAAGCATCATTTCTGCTACATCGACTGGAGATGCAGCGTGATGGAAATGGGGGAGGGGGGCATAACAAAAATATGCCATCTGCACTGGTAAGTGATAAGAACCGTTACGGAAACTACACACGTTTAACGTATGCCAAAGTGGCACGGATACGGCTAATATTAAGTCGTATCCGTTACCATGTTTTATCCTCTTTAATATTACAGCACAAGAGAACGGGCGATCGATTTCGACGATTGCATCGCATCGCGCACTCGGAGGATAATACTTCGGCACCGGAAGTACAACGTAAACCCAAAAAAAAAAACCCAACGGCAATTTTGTCAACATTCTTTCTATTAAGGAGTTACGTCTAGTCAGAATTTTCGAAAAAAATCGATTTTTTTTAGTTTTCGACGGATTCTTAAAGTATGACGTTTCAAAAATATTCTCGGAAAATGTTATGTCAGTCCGTTCAAAATTGAGCGAGTTACGACCATTATTTTTTTTATTTTGCATTTATTTTTATTTATTTTGCATTTATTTTTATTTATTTTACATTTATTTTTATTTATTTTACATTTATTTTTGTTTATTTTACATTTATTTTTATTTATTTTACATTTATTTTTATTTATTTTTATTCATTTTACATTTATTTTTACTTATTTTTATTTATTTTACATCTATTTTACTGTTCACGGTCTGTAAACAATAATAATCGTCTTTTTATCAAAACAGCTTTTTCACAATCGGTAACCACGATATCTAAAAAACGAGTAAACCGATTTACTTGAAATTTTGCATACTTTTTGTTTGTATCAGAAGGCAATCCTTGATCAAAGAATTTGGATTTTCGAAACATACTTTTTTTTTATATCAAAAAAAATGTAGTGATTTTTCGATCGAAATCTACATTTTCACTTTCGATCACCGTCCATGTTTTCTTCCAAAATTGATAATTTTTCAGATCCCTCGATTAAAGACTAGATAATACAATACAAGAAGCTTCATACATTTGGTTTTTTAAATTTCAGATGATCGGTGAAGAAGTGACAGTGCTCACCGCGAAAAGTCTTTTTTTACCAACGGTCCGGGATATCCATTATATCCGCTACATTTGTAACTTTCTTACAACACAAAAATTATGAAACATAATCAAAAATATACCCTTTACTATGAAAAAAAAAACAGTTCGAAACGTGCAATCATTAAACCCCAAAAAAATCACAAAAACGCCTTTTTTCGACCGCTGACTAGATGTAACCCCTTATTTCATTCGGTTCGATATTTCAACGCGTGCGACCCAAAGTATTTTCGTTCGATCGTCTCGGCTAGTGAGAAACCGATTTTATCGTTATCCGTTTGTTTCAAGTGTTGGCGATTAATCATTGACGGGGGAATTAGGGAAGCGACGATACAGTTGCGTTTTCAACGACACAATTCTTTCGCGAAAGATCGAGCGATCTTGGCGCTATCGCGATAGCCCGTAAATCGATGTTGCCATAGAAGAATGAAAAGCTGGACGCTGAGAACGGTGCGAAACCCAAACAATATAGAAACGTTAAAACGTGTATACAGGAGTCGCGCGTTACGATCGCGAAGAGAAGAGAAAAGAGGTCGGCAGACAGAGAGAGAGAGAGAGAGAGAGAGCACGCTAGCGGACAAACCAACGCGCTTTCTATGGACCTCGGGTTTGCAGTAATTACAGCGCGACCTGGGAGAGAACAAATGAACGAGCGCCCGGTTAAAAGGCCAACGAAGAAACAAAAGAAAGTAAATGAAACGGCCGGAAGGAGGGGCAGATGGGACACGAGGAAGAGACGAAGAGGCGACGGAAAAGGTGCGACACGCGTTTATTCAGCGGAACTCGTGAATCGCGCATGGAGAAAGCCATCGAGGCTGCTACCATTTTTCTTGCCCTGCGGCATCGCGGGCCAGATCCGTCTCGTCGCCGCTTCCAATCCTCCCCTCCCGCACCCCAACCCCGACGTCTCTCGCGTCCTTCGCTCCCCCCCCCCCCTCCTTCCTCTCTCTATCTCTAATGACAAAAAGTCTTGCCGCAACACTTACGGGACACGTGATCGGTATGCGTACAAAAAGGGATGGACTCGCTAATCCGAGGGACGCTAATTGATCGTATCGAACCGCGGACGACTGCGTCGACGCCGCCGGGGAAACCCTCGCTTCTCTCTCAATCCATCAATTTTCCATATTTTCTTTCTACTCGCGAACGAATCTCTCGCCTTTACGAACCGAATTTCCGGTAGCGTGATGTAATGTCAGACGACGGAATATCATCGACAAAATATCACACGACTAAACATCATTGTTTGCTTTTGTTTGGGCTTGTTTTGTGTTTCTTCGCGTGTGTTTTTGTGTATTTGTATGTTCGATTGGGTTTGCTTGTTTCCGAGCTTCCTGGGGATATTTAATCATCGTGATGTTTCGTCGCGTGATATTTCGTCCGCGATATATATTTTCCTTGATATTTTGTCGTGTCCATCAAGTTACACGAAATCGAATTTCCGTTAGCGTTTCATAGTACCAAACGACAAAATATCAGGAACAAAATATTACGACTCAAAAACATCACGACCATAAAATATCACAATTTGATTGTTCTTGCCAAGCGAGAGCTCGTTTGGGTTTGCTTGGGTTTGTTTCTAGGCTTCCTCGATATATTTTATCGTCGTCTGATATATTATCGTCGCGATGCTTCGTCGTCTGATGCTTTATCGGTGATATTTTGTCGCGTTATCAGCTGACGTGAAAAAGAATTTCCGAATTACACTACATTTATCTCGATACATAATTGCATCCGACGAATCGAGTAAAACATATTTGTTTTCCCCGGAAAGGGGACACTCCATGCGGTCCTTCACGATCGCAAAATAGAGTCGCGAATACGGTAGTAAAAAAAAAAAAAATCACATTCGAATGAAATCGATTCGGAGAGAGGACGGCTCAGTGTACGCGTACTACCGCGGCACATCGATGATACAGTATACACGGAAAAGTGCTGTGCCTCGAAGCAAGCGCATGGCTCTAGTAGGGCGACCGCGGGGAGGGGGAGGGAGGAGGAGGAGAGATATCTCCGATATAAAAGCTCTCCGGGGAAAGCTTCTGGTGAACTGATCGTGGCTGACGCAGCGGGCCTCTCGACGATGCGTCGTCATTTTTCTGTATAACGGGGAGAAACGCTTTCACCGTAAGAGCGATTTCACCGTCGGTATATGAATCTCGATAGGTGTGCGACAGGAAGAAAACACCCCGAAGATTTGTCGTTGTGCGTATACCTCGGAAATAAAATAAGGTCGAACCAGTTTTACGTTTAACCGTGTCGACGTTGCTATATAAGAGAACCGCGTGTCATTTTCGTTCACGGCTGGCCCAATGGTGCGGCAATGTCACGGTCGAATTGACCGGAAAGCATCAGTCGTTTGAGCGTCCCGTTGGAAATCCACGTATCAACGAATAGCTCGTTCGCGCTTTATCCGTCGACGAATATTTTATGTTGTTCGCAATGGGCGCAAAATATCCGACACCTAGGGTCAAAATGGGATCGACAAAAAACGAACACGATTTCGTTTGCACGCCAATGCGCCTGAAGCGCTTTTCACACGAGAAAACGTGTTTAACACGTTCACTCGGGGAAAAAACCTCACACCCAAAGAAGTTCCATCACAAACGGATCGGGCAAAAGAAAACACCGGTTGTTCGTTATTGATGAGTGGAGCCCAACGAGTAGGTATCTGTTCTTTTCGATTGAAAAATCATTGGGTATACGCTATTGAGCTATCTCGCTCGCGATCATAGCCAATCGGTCGATCGGACACCTTGTTCTTGAAACGAAACTTCGATTGACCAAAAGGCTCAAAATTCCGAATTTTTTAATATTCCGAAAATACAAATTTCGGAAAAGTTGGTGTCAGCAAAAGGATACACGGTGGACTGTAAATGATATAGAATATTTGCTTAAACACTGTGTAAGCTTTTAATTGCACGAGCTTTACGAAATTTGTATTCTCGATGTATTAAATTCCGGAATTTTTAGACTTCTGGTCGATCGAAGTTCGGGTTTCGAGATATGCGCCGCGCCGGCCTTCGCAGGAACTAAATGTCGCAAATGTCGGACGACGTTTTCTCAAAATCGTAAAGAAATGCCTAAAAATGATGGTTTCTCACGGATTTCCACAAATACGTGATGAAATCGTATGATTGAAGTACTGAAATGTGTGTTTTGAATATGGCTACGCGGCTCTTCTCCCATCCAAATCGTGGCATTAGCCAAACTCTCTATTTTACATAGTTTCCATCACGGAGTCCGGATGGTAATTGAATCTGTAATTTTCTTTTACGATTTGAGAAATTTGGCGAGAAGACAGCCGTTCGTCTATCAATTTGTCATTGTCCGGTGAAAGTTCATGAAATTCTGAAGGGCCGTTTAAGAAAACCGCGGGTATCTACCAACCCGGCTTGGTCGGTACGGCGAAGCTACCTCTTGAGTAAACCGTCGATGAAACATTTTTTGTCCCAGCCGTGTGAGGCAGGCAAGTCACACTGCCACACATCGCGATAGGCGGCAGCATTACCGACCGTCGGCTGAATTGCTCATCTTTGGCTACATCTGGATTCGTTCAGAAAATATCGCTCGGTGGGTCTGAAGAATGAACCGCTCGTCAAACGAATATTTACACCAAGAAGTTCAACGCGTGTCGATCACACTGCTGGATGAAACGGCAAGGTTCACCGCCAGCTGTCAGCAGTAGTACAAAAAAATGGCGTCGCGTCGATATAATCCGTGCGTTTATGTTTGTTTCTATGTTGATATTCGACTCACCGCGCGTATCATTGGCGCACCGTCCTCCGCGATGCCCGTGTACGATTACACGTTGAGTCGCAGTTTCCGCAGCTTCGAACGTCGAAGCTCAGCTTCTTGATTGTTTAAATAATTTAAACCTCTCGTTCGTCACTCCGCCAATGTCGAACGAAGCCTGCAACAGAGATAACATGTGTGC
The DNA here is from genome assembly GCA_030523105.1 of Ophioninae sp. A BG-2022a. Lineage (NCBI taxonomy): Eukaryota > Metazoa > Arthropoda > Insecta > Hymenoptera > Ichneumonidae > Ophioninae sp. A BG-2022a. The sequence goes on from JAPYZI010000852.1 coordinate 10,594, forward strand.
CAAAACAAGTAGGCCGATAAATCATCGTGCCCTCTTCAAGCGACGAACAAAAAATGAAGATGACGCTGAATTGTCGTATCAAGTGGTGGTAGAGGCGCGGAAATCTGGTCAATTGAATTTATCATCGAGGGGCTTGGCTACGGGTACGTTGCTTCCCCGCTTTATCCTCAATTTTACTTCCGAGTAAAACTCGGTACACTCACTACCAAAACGATCTAACAAATAATTTTACAGTACCGAGCACCGTTTGGACAATAAATTATTTGACCGATGAAGAAATCGAGGAACTACGCGTCAACATGGATTTCGAGGACAAACGAGATCCTTGGTGGGAGCAGGAACCACTGAAAGTATTGAATCTGAGCTCCAATAGTATAACGAACATTGATCCGAAAATACGGTATCTTGCGGAACTCGTAGACGCGGATGTGAGTAAGGAAACGACAGTAGAGTCAAAGATTCAACGATATTTTATATAAATTGAACAAATTATCGTTTACTTTCATTGCGAATTTGAACTTGAGAAATTTCATTTGGTTCATTCGTAATTCATGAAATTCGCAATTCGTTCTCTTAATTCATGAAATTCACAATTAGTTCTCGTAATTCATAAAATTTCGCAATTCGTTCTCTTGATTCATGTATCAACGAATAGCTCGAACAGATCTTGCAATTAGTTCTCGTAATTCATAAAATTTCGTTCTCGTAACTCATAAAATTCGCGATTCGTTCTCGTGCTTCAAGAAATTCACAATTCTCCTGCTTCACTTATCAACGAATAGCTCGAATAGATCTTGCATTTAGTTCTCCTAATTCATAGAATTCGCAATTCGTTCTCGTGCTTCAAAAAATTCACGATTCGTTCTCTTGATTCATGTATCAACGAATAGCTCGAATAGATGTTGCAATTAGTTCTCGTAATTCATAAAATTCGCGATTCGTTCTCGTAATTCTTGAATTTCGCAATTCGTTCTCATAATTCATGAAATTCCATGAATGAAATGAATCACTCGAGTCGCCTTCTGACGTACAGTTCTCCAACAATCTATTGGAAGAATTACCGCGGGAGTTTGGAGCTCTCACCAAATTGAAGAAATTAAATCTCTCAGTGAACAAATTGAACGATGTTCAAGAGGAGGTTTATAAATTGGACGAATTGCGCCATTTGAATCTGTCCAGCAACAAGCTCACTCGTATCAGCCCATCGATCGGTGATTTGGTCATGTTGGAGACCCTGGTGAGTCTAGATCATAAACAATACAACGATACTGATCCGACCAACATAAACGAAAAAAATTGTTACGAAGGTCAAAGGATAATCCAACACCTGCTTCAATCTGTAGAACCTATCCTGTAACGAGTTGACTGATTTACCTGTTGGAATGGGATATCTGGTACGTCTGGTCAATCTCGATTTGAGTCACAATCAACTTCGCGAACTGCCACCTGATATAATGAGCATGCGAGGTGTGTCCCGTTTAACAACTAACATTCGAAGACGTACTGCCAAGTGGAAAATGGGACGAGGGGGAATAGTATGAAAGGGAAGCTATAGCGAACTCATGCGGCACGAGTGAATCCTGCGTCGATAAACTATAAATCCCACGACTCATGCTGGTTTCTGTTACATGTCAGAATCCTTCTAACACCCGTTGAGGAGGGAAAAAAACGTGTACCTCCAGTAAATATTTGAAACGTGTGGCTTTTAAATAATCTTGAATTTTGATCGCAAACGTAGACACGTTTTTACTGTGATTTCACGCCACCGCGACATGCACGAACTATGCGGAAAAATTGAATTCGGACGGACTAATACAGAAACGTATACTCCTCAATGATTTTGCAAATCTTTGGACTAGCGAAACAGTCGCGTCGATTTTTGGGCTTACGAATTGAAAAAAAAAAAGATTTACACGCGAGTATACGCGATACTTCCGGCTATCTATTAACATCAGAAGTACAGACCGCTTCAATGAATTGCAAGATTTTTTCCCAAGCCCGGGTACACCTGCGTTTGATAGCTTCTTACAAATGTTTTTCACGATGATTTTTCCACCGCACCGAAGCATAACACTTGGCACGCAACGGTAATACCATGTATATACATTATTGTAAAAATCAAACGATTTTTGTCTGACAGTATTGAAAAAATTAGACGCAAGCTTCAATAGCTTGGAAGTCGTACCTCCACTCGGTGAAATGAGGAAAGTTGAGACAATCGTGTTGCACAACAATAAATTGTCGGCCTTTCCCGATTTAACGGGTTGTACAGCACTGCGCAACCTCGACCTGGCCAACAATTGTATTACCGTATGTACATACGAGAGCTTTCCACACTTTGCGCGCATATGTTACGTATCCCAACGCACTGATGCTTTTGACAAGACCCTCGGAGATCGGAGACCGTATAAATTTCCCCAATTTACCAACAGCGCATAGAGATGTTGTACCTGGAAGAGGTGGGCCAACTTGAAACCCTAAGAATGGACAGCAACAGAGTGAAAGACATACCCGAGGATATTGCCAAACTGGTCAATCTAAAGCATCTGGATCTCTCCTGCAACGAGTTGTCCAAGTGTGTTGTACCATCTTGTTATAAGTCTATCAATATTTTGAAACGTAAAGCATGCTTGCCATCGATCTGCATTTTCTAATTGCGCTAATGAGAGTCGAAAGCCTTTTCTTAGCGACTCCCCTCCCCACGAATCAAAGCAGCCTTGGTAGTGATCGTCGAGTATTTTCAGCAGCCCTCTGAAATCATGAAATACTATAGACAAAACGCAATATAATTTCGATGATTGTACTCGGCAGCATACCCAACATCGTCGGTTTAATGCCGAACTTGAGATACTTTGGAATAGACGGGAATGAATTGAAGAATGTACGACGTGACATCGTACGATGCGGCACTCCTCGCATACTGCAACATTTGCGCAAGAGCTTTGAACCAAGCGCCGTTCACGGAGATGAATCGTTCTCTCCAATGTCGAGTACTAGTGTCTACTGTCTGGACAAGTGTGTGCGACTTCTTACTAGGACGCAGGATCGTTCAGCCGGAATTAAACATCATAATCTATTCTTCATTTTCATGCATCAACAGAAATTCCAGTATTACATGTCGATCAAGAATGAAAATGATTTTTTTCTCACTATCCCGGTGTACGATGTTGCTACCACAATCTTGAATAACAAAGCGTTTCAAAATAGTCGATACCCCTAAAATTTCAGGTACGTCATGAGAAATACAAAAGTGCTGAGTCTGACGGGACACAACCTCTGCGAAATACCGGATAGTGCTTTAGAGGATGCGAGCGAGGCTCGTGTCACTCTTGTTGATCTGAGTAGAAACAAATTACGTGCCATACCTGAAAAATTATCACTCGTCGTGACGACGAATGATTTAAAACTGACATGCAACAATTTAACGTCAGTTGCCGATTGGCTCGGGGAGAGTTTAACAAACCTACGCCATCTAGATTTGAGCCAAAATCTGTTGACGGACCTGCCTGCGAGTCTGTCAAAAGTTCAGTACCTACTGGAAATCAACATTTCCTTCAATCGGTAAGTCAACGAGAGCTAAATGCCGCGCTCGAGCTGGATTTTTATTCCATTCGTCATTGCAGATTAACAAAAGTGCCCGAATGCATATATGATATCGAGTGCTTGGAAATATTGATCGCGAACGACAATCAAATAACCGAAATCGATGAAGTCGCCCTATGTAAATTACCCAGACTGGCTACTCTCGATCTTTCAAACAACAATATAGATTATGTTCCGCCTCAACTCGGGAATCACAAACATCTTAGGTAATACGCTGCCCTAAATTTCCCCTTTACGATTCGAAAGATGCGCCGCTTGTTTGATTTTTTTTCGCCCGATCGCTTCGTTTTTTTCTTCACCGTTATTTTTATTTATTTCCCATCATCTCTAGGCTTCGGATCTTTGGTTAAGCGGTGCGCATCGTATTTGCATGAAATTGAGAAAGAAAAGAACATCGCCTAGTCACCAGCGAAGACGCCATTTATCATATTATTTTGTCTCACGCGCGTGTTTATGTTTTCGATCGAAATACACACTGCCGGCCATGACACTTATCGCCAGCACACGCGTACATGTAGGTTATAGCCGTTGGAGCGGAATACAATAATCATCGCTAGAATGTAATACGTTACTTTTCCATCCGCAAAGACGATCAAACAAACATATAATATTGGACTTTGTAGGTCGCTCCTGCTGACTGGAAATTGTTTCAAACAACCAAGACATGCAACCTTGAGCAAAGGCACCGACGAGATTCTCGCTTATCTGCGAGATCGCATTCCTACGTAGCGCTTGTGGAAAAAGACAACTTTACCTCGTACTTGTTCACCCTTTATGTCTCGATCCATATTAGACGCGTTTTCGTAAAGAAAACCGCGTATGCTCGGTTCTCGTGTTCGACTCGTAGCTTTATCGATCAAACTGATCACATGACAAAGTGCCGCTCGAAAAAACGTTCAAATAATATTCACTGTTGTGTAGATTTGATAAAGATGGAAAAAATAAAGTCTTATCTCACGTGCAATATCTCGATCATGTCGGCAGTTCTTAACAACTTGTTTTCCTCGCTTTTGAATTTTTTCATCCCTGCGGAGCTCAAAATGGCAAAGGTACCGATGCTTAACGTTCCTTTAAGGACATCCACTGATGGCGGCGGCTTTTGAATCGGGAGTCTGTTGAAAAAGCTCACCAGATGGCAGGTACGGGGCCAATGCGACTTTCGAATAGTTTTCACGGATTATACGCACAATTTTTAGCGAACACTTGTCATCCATTGAACGTATAACTTTTGAAAGACTTTGACAAACCGTTTTCTTCCCGTGTGGGATGTGTATAAGTAATAATTAGTCTCGAAATTTGGAATAGGTATACTTTTGGGATAAATACGCGATCGTCGTGTCTACCATCACACAAACGCGTTTTGTCGTTTCGGGCCAACACTGCAAGATGTCGCTGCCGTCAATTTTTTTCACGATGGTGTGCTTGGCGAAACCGGGAAACCACCGGTAGGTGGTGCTTGCAGCCCCAGCACTTTGGACGAAGATGCATTTTTACCGACGCCGATAAATACAAAATAGTCCTCATCGATCTGAAATTTGACGGGAAAAAAACCACACGACAATGAAAAATACTAATGCGATGTAAATTTGGAAAAAAACATTTCAAAGTGAAATTATCGGCGACCATTACCACGATTTACTCTGTTGAATCTACAATTATCACGATAAGCACGAAAAAATGTGTTACATTTCTCGCGCACAGAGTTCCACGCGCTTGCGGTCGTTAGAAAAACGACTAGAGCGCACGCGCGGTAGTAATTCGTACAGCGGAACCTTCGTCGCAAGTGGGGATGAAAGAGACGTGCAGCGAGGAGAACGTAACAGTCGTTCTCTCACCGAGGAGCCGCGGTGATCGGCCATATTGTTTTACTGCGGTGTTTGTTTTGGTGTGCGACACCACAGCCTCTCGCACCTATTACGAGTCTTCCGTGGAAACGCGATATTCTCGAAACCGGAAGTTTGCGCGAAAAAGCAACGAAAAGAAGATCCGCGAGGGAACAATTTTTCTTCCACGCTTGGTCAAAGAGAAACTCGGAGAGTAGTGAGGGAGAGAACGATTGTTCGCGAGAAAGGATTAGACCGAAAAGGGAAACGCAACATTCCAAAACGTTGTCCGTGTGTGTGTGCGTGCCTCCGCATCTCTCTCTCTCTCTTTCTCTCTCCCTCTCTCTCGGTCTCTCCCCTTTAGTGTGCGTGTTTGCACGCGTGTATCCCCCTGCTGCGTTTCGCTCGCTCTCCCTCCTCTCTCTCGCGCTTTCCGTCTCCCGAGTGACCACGAACGTACGTGAGACGACGTGAGAAATATGGCCTGCGCCACCCTCAAGAGATCTCTGGAGTTCGATCCCGTGCACAGCCATGGACGCCCGAACAAACGGCGAAGATGCGTGCCCATGTGCGTCTCACCGGGAACTTCCGCACAGAGCAGCACACCCAGACAACAGAATCCATCGTCGTTCGGCGAGGTTGCTCACAAATTGACGCCTGGTAAATTATCCAAAGCCGCCATGTTTTTTTTTGTTCCTTTCTCTGTGTTCTTTTTCATCGTTATTTGTCCGCTAACGTCCGTGCGTACGAGGGGCTCGCCAGGACGGCGCAAGATGTTCGGGGCTGAAAATAAAGGGGGGAAAAAGGAAAAAAGAAGCCTCGGTCGGGCCGTGCAACGGCGATTTAAAGCCCGTATCTGGAGCGTCCGTGGGACTGGATCCGGGGCCCTTGACGCGGGGGGACGCGGGTGGGCTTAAATGGCCGGTGAGCCGTTGTAAAGAAGGGAGGGGGGCGACAACCACGCGTATAAATCATATGGTAATACGCAACGGACGTGTTTCGTTCTTTCTCTATGGCGTTCCACCGGAAACTTTGTAACAACGGGAGTGAACGCGAGATGTCGCGATGCGCGATCGTTCTTCGAAACGAACCGTTCAACGGACCAACTTGAAAATTTTTATCCACTCGAAGTATTTCCTAATCGTGCGAATGATTATTTTGATTTTTACGAGTGCGAGTGCTTCGGCTAAAACGTTTAAATGTACGCCGATGGTCCGTAATCATCAACATCGAAATTTCTCGTCACCAGTGGCCCAACTATTTTTTAGTTTCTTTGTTCAAACGTTTCGACTTTCCAATTGTCGACCAGACTCGTTCCTTCGGAATTTTATCGTCTCCTATATTCACACGATAGAATTCATGTTTCAAATTATTAATACCGTGATGAATTTCTAATGCGACACATAGAAAAGATGGCGGCAAACATCAGGGAGGAGTTGCGCCGATTACACAGACGCAAGCAACTGCACTTCAATCCGCAAGCGAGCAGCGGTGAATCGTCCGATACCGAGGGAGGTCCGTCCGGTCCGCCAGGTGCCGCGTGCACCCCTAATTCCTACAGCTACAACATCGCTACCAAGGAGAAGCCTCTGTTTACGTTCAAACAGGTTAACAGCACGCTTCCCCAATTTCCTTGAATAAATGCTACGGTCTTGCTGTGTTTGCCCTTTTTTTCTCTCTCCTTCTTTTCAGTTATTAATCATACACTGACCACAGGTCGGTATGTGTATAAAATGTCAGGGCAGACCCATGTTTTTAGTCTCAATGAATTACCTACTGTGTTTAGCCTGAAATGATCAAACCATCTTGCGGTAACAATCACTGTGAACGCCATTCCAGGTTGGCCTGATTTGCGAGCGAATGCTCAAAGAACAAGAGACACAGATACGAGAGGAATACGATCGGATACTCCACACGAAGCTGTCCGAGCAGTACGACACCTTTGTCAAATTCACCTACGATCAAATTCAGAAGAGATTCGAGTCTGCTGCCGCGCCGAGCTGTGAGTATACACACATTTTCCATTCTCGCACATTCGTATCTCCAATCTTATTTATAATCAGTGTATCCCACTGTACATTCATCTTTCATCAAGGGTAAACAAGGTTAACGAATTTCTTTCGTTCATTCAGATCTATCCTAAGCCAGGACACCAAAACTGGGCTGAGAAGAGATTTCTTTGAAGAATATTAGGTAGGTGTTTTTTCGTCACCGACGAAAATTCAAGACGCGAGACAAGAAATTTTTCGCTGGTGGTGCTGTTTTTTGAAAATATTTTTTACGACACGGATCTCTCGGCAATGACTTCTCGTTTGTTTGCAGATTTCTACTTTGTAAGTGAGACAAACTTTGCTTGTAGGCCCGACGTGGTCGACGCCACGTTGGGAATTCGTTATGAAAGAGGGAAAGAGAGAAAAAGCGATTCTTTAAGCTGGGCCAGAAAGAATATTTGACACGAAAACAAAACGAAAATACAGAAAAAAAAACAATAAACAATTTCGCAACGTACATTTAAGTAGAGATGCAAAACGCAGAGGAAAACAGCGGTCGAAGTACGAAAATCCACTATGTATACTAGTACAGAGATGACACAAAACAAAAACACTATTTGTACTTTCCGATGTTAGAGAAGCGCACCGGTCAGGGAACTCTGCTCCGACAGATATCCTTTTGCGTTTATTCATTTGGTAAGCGTTCATTCGACTTGTTTTTACACAGGAATTTCATAATTCGTATTTTCGCATATTGTCAGGCATGAATTGCGTCAATTTAAATGTAAACGTGTACGAGTAAAATGCAACAAAGAAAAAAAGATTCGTAGGAAGTGTTTTGCGAAACATATTGCTCTCGATGAGTCGTGTTTAAAAATCGCGTGCCCGCTTGTTTTCGTATTTCATAAATTATTGTAAACTAAAGAAACACCGTGGCTAACGAGATAAATCGGGATTCGTGAAAGAAGAGAACAAATTCAACCAACTGTGGCAATTGGTCAGAGAATCAATAAATAACCCGAGTTTGCGATGCTTATTTTCCGGCGACAACATTATCCACGTGCACACCAATTTCGAGATAAAAAAAGAATCCATGTGGGTCTAGTCGGCTCAAGTATGATGAAAACGTTCGCGTCCCCAACTGTAGATCACCGTTACATTGATCTTTCGGATTTTAGTATTCAATATTATCAAAATGTAAGAGTAATTAGAGCCAAAAGAAAAGCAAATAAAAACCGACGAAAATAATTGGATTTCTCGGCGACCCGATTACTTATCGCTTACTCGCGTATCCATTTTGTTTCACTGCCAATGCTCGCACAATTTGAAAAAGAGTTCGACGAATAAACGCGAATAATACGAAAAGCAAAACTAATTCCCGACAAATATTTCGTGATCCGAGATACCTTTGGTTCCCTGATCTTGAAGCGTCTTGTCACTGCGCGATAAATCGTTAATACGATTTATTGCGATATAAACGAGTATAACACTCGCGCACTTAGCGCGCGCGCGTGTGTGTGTGTGCGTGAGTGAGTGCACATGTATATATATATATCTATCCAAAATAATACATTTACCGTGCCTATTCTTAGACATATTTATCATAAGTAAATTGGTACCGTTGTTCTACCATCCAATTATCTATAAGTAATCAAAGTTTTATTTTTTTCCCCGTTCATCGTTATTATTTGTAATCGATTCTGCGAACGATGCTTTTACTTTGCTTCTTTTTTTTTTTAAATTTTTCTTCGTGCTTTCCGCCCTCTCTTGACCGTATGAACGGAGGATATCCATCGTGGCGTGTACGTATGAAATCTAATATCGTCCTCGATGTACAACCGCGCGTTCTTCCCATTTCCATTGCGAAGTTCAACGGAAATGCTCAAGGGACGGGGACAATGACGAATCAACGTTCCGCGAACGCGGAAATGTACGAATCTTATCGCGATCTTCATTATCCTCAAACTCTAGTTTATACTTGTTGTTGTTTTTCTTTTCTTTTTTTTATGAACTTTGTAGCTAGCGAAAAGTGCATAAAGGAGCACGAGGAAGACGCATACAAAAAAATGAGCGATCGAGGCAGGTCGAAGAGAGAGAGAGAGAGAGAGATGAGGGTCATTGTAGCTTCTTTACTCGTATAACATTTTCGTCACTCCTTCGTTTTTTCCCGCCATATTCTCTTTTCTACCTTCTTTTTTCGTTCTTTTTCGTATGCGAAATTTTCGAGACTCGAGAGACGGCGAAACGAAAAAAAAAAACAATTGTTTTTCTAGCGAATATATTTCAAAGTACACGGCGTGGCGATAATGATTAAAAAATATTATTAAGGGCGCGACCACGAGCGAACGACGGAATAAAAAAATAAAACAAAATATACAAAAAAAGAAAAAACTACCACCGAATTGAAATTGCTTGGAACGCAGGGGATCCGATTTGAAGGATCAAAAATACCTCCATACAATGTAAACACTTATTATTGAAATAAATATAAACCTTAAGACTGAGCCAAACTTGTTTCTCTTCAATCGTTTCGTCTTCGCGCGTGTCGTTTTTCCGAACTGATTTTGCGTTAAGAATTTCGGTGCGAAAACTGGGCCAATTTCGAAAACGTTCGAATGCCCTCGAGAATGCCAAAATCATTGGCGGACGTGGTTGTGAGAATCGAAGGAAGAATATGATTCTGTTGGAAGTTGAAGGTGTCCCTGCTGGGAACGCGATTCATTCCAATCGTCAGATCGGCGAGGAGCTTGGCAATCGCGATATCCTTCGGGATGAATCAATAGAGTCGAAAGATTCTCTCCGGATGAAATTTGCGTTCTCGTTGAATCGTAGAAGGAAAACGAGAACGATGAAAAATCGTTGGATCAAACCGACGGTTGAGCGTACCGAGAAGAAAGCAAAAGCGGTGATGACACGAACCGTTTGCACGAGTGGTATACCGACGTAAGAGGAAAACGCGACGGCGTATCTGAAAATTGTGCAACGTGGCGCGATTCGGGAACGAGATAAAATTGATCTCGTTAGGTGGTATTACAAAAAGAAAGAACGGATAATGAAATTAGGGAGTGCGCGGGGCTTCTCGAGGAGGTGGGTGGGAAGCCCTTCCGGTGAGTATAAAAGGTAGTCCCCGGTGGCTATCGGTTCGTCACTTCTGGGCGGGAAATCTTTGCTAAATACTCGTCCGGAGAGCTTGAAAAAAAAAAAAACATGTTTCCTCTGTTGCTTTTGGCCTACATTGTGGCCGTGAAGGTGTTCAAGAAGACAACACCAAATGGTGAGTGTATAGTCGCCTGCAATCCTGGCGGTTCGTTACTCGTCTCGTTTCTATCGGGGAAACAATATCCATCGAATAACATTTTTTTTTTTTCGGGAAACAGGCAAGGTGACGGTGTATCTGGGAAAACGCGATTTCATCGACCACATCGACTCGGTGGATCCGATCGACGGAATCATCGTCGTTGAAAATGATTATCTCCAGGGACGAAAGGTGTACGGGCAGGTTACGACTACTTACCGATACGGTCGCGAGGAGGACGAGGTAATGGGTGTGAAGTTCAGCAAGGAGATGGTCCTCGTTCGGGAGCAGGTTGTACCGATGAAGAAGGAGAAGCAAGAAACTACACCGATACAAGATCGGCTTCTGAAAAAGCTCGGACCGAACGCGTTTCCCTTCACCTTCCGTTTCCCTCAAAACTCACCGAGCTCGGTGACTCTTCAGCCCGGCGACGACGACCAGGGAAAGCCTCTCGGCGTCGAATACACCGTTAAAGTTTACGTCGGTGAAAACGAGGAAGATCGGGTGAGCGTTTTTTCTCGTCAACCAGCACCACCACCCCTTCGCCGCTCTTTCAGGACTCGCTAAATTTAACAACGAAAAATTCATGTGTAGGGCCACAAACGGTCGTCGGTTACGATGGCCGTGAAGAAATTGCAGTATGCCCCGTTGAGCCGCGGACGCAGACTACCGAGCTCTCTCGTTTCCAAGGGCTTCACCTTCTCCCAGGGCAAACTCAATCTCGAGGTGACCCTCGACAAGGAGATCTACTATCACGGGGAAAAAGTATCGGCCAACGTCATCGTAACGAACAACTCGCGGAAGGCAGTCAAGAACATCAAGGTAGGAGATCGGTAGAGAAAAATGAGTATTTTCTTCTTTTACTTCTTCTCATTCTTTTGACACTAGCCGGTATTTTCTTCTCTCAGATCTTCGTCGTACAACACTGCGAGGTGACGATGGTCAACGCCCAGTTCTCGCGACACGTAGCGAGCTTGGAAACCCGCGAAGGATGCCCGATCACACCCGGCGCTTCTTTCACCAAACAATTCTACCTCGTACCTCTCGCCAGCAGCAACAAAGATCGTCGCGGTATCGCCCTTGACGGACATCTCAAGGTCAATATTGCCGTTTCTCTACTAATGACTGTCATATTATTTCAATCTCCGAAATGTCGTTGCATTCACATATTGATGACTCACTTGTTCATATTGATGGCTTTTTCATCCTTCAGGATATTTTTTAGGTCTTTTTCAAAGGTATTTTGAGTTGTGTTGCCATCATCAGTCAAGTCAGTGGTACGACTGAACATATCTGAACATTTTTGCGTTTTTATTTTTCAATTTTGGTTTATTTTGCGTTTTTTTTATTTATATTGTGTTTATTGGTATTTTTGGTTAGATTATTATTTATTTATTATTTCCCCTAATTGCCCGCAAGTTTTTTTACTGGAACAAAATAAAATTTATCATCATCATCATCATGCACGTCTTGGCTGCTTTCACCGTCTCTCCTTCTATTATCGTGCTCATTGGCTCTGTTTGGGTTAGGAGGAGGACGTTAATCTTGCCTCGTCTACACTCGTCGCCGATGGAAAATGCCCCTCCGAAGCTTTGGGTATCGTAATCTCCTATTCCGTTCGGGTAAAACTCAACTGTGGCACTCTCGGCGGTGAGCTCGTCACCGATGTTCCTTTGAAACTGATGCATCCTGCCCCTGGTACGTGAATCGTTAACAAAAATTCCACCCATTGTCTCATCACTTGATATCCAATTTTTCGACTCTTCTATTCCGCAGGAGCGATGGAGAAGGAAAGGGCGATGATGAAGAAGAGCAAGAGCATCGATCGCGCTCGCTACGAGAACTCGTGCTACGCGAACGACGACGACGACAATATCGTCTTCGAGGACTTTGCTCGACTCCGTCTCAACGAGCCCGAATAAGAAACCACGTGACACCTGGAAGACACGCGTTGACGGCGAACAACAAGATCCACGCATTCGCCCGCCCGACCGATCCGAATCGAGCGAGACACTCTACCGGGAACCTTCTTTTGGATCGTGCGGACCGGCGACCCTTCGACGCTCGTTGTCTAACAAAAAAAAACGTTAATCTCGATATTCCAAACATCCGTTAAAACTGAATTCAAATATCCAAACAACGAATCAGATAGATTCGTTGAAACTTTCGATTAACCTTATCCTCAAAAGCTTGTCCAATCGTAACGAAACGATAAGAAAAAAAATATAAGAAAATGAAAAAAAAAATTGCAAAAAGGTGAAGAAGAAAATAGAGCGCGTTCTCGCGAAATAATAATTTCCATTCGATGGTGGTGGTCGACTGGAAATTGTTACGCGAGACGAGGCATAAAAAAAAATGCAAATTTTAAGTAAGCTTTGATCAAGCGCGTCGTTTGTCTTTCAAGGAAAACAAGACTTTTATGTTTCAAGGAAAATGAAGAATAAACACACATACACACACATACACATATACACACATGCATTTCCCGACTAACCAGAAGTGACTTGTATTTTATTAGTTGTAATTTATTTCTTATACTTATCAATGTTGACGGTATTATTTGTCGATAAAGATACCGTTGGTGTCTTTCATCGTTGAGTTACACCGCTGTATAGTAGATTGAAAATAAAACGAACGAAACAATACGTGATGTCATTCGAGAAAAGACGGAGTTTCCTTTATTTTTATACAAAATATTAACACACGGCGATGAAAATTATATTCAATATCACTCTAATCGTACATATGAGAGTAGTACTCTTGATAGGTCTGAATGTAAGCATCCTTTTCGGCCGGTGTCATTTCCTCTATGAGGGTGTTGTTCACGCTCGTTATCGCGACCGTTTTGTTGCCAACGGTCACCGTGGGCACCAGCTCGTCGTCGTCGGATTCCATCAGTTCAACCTCACCTGGTAATCGATCGGGGCATACAGTTAATTCGCGATCTCATCGTTACGGAAACAAGAAAACAAACGAAAAAAACTTATACCAGGCTCAACGGTCTGCATATCCGTAGGATCGTCGTTGTCGCTGCTGTCGCTCGAGTCCTGCGGAAGAACGGCTTTTATCGCGTTGACGGCGTTGGGAATGCTGCCACCGCCGGCGCCGCCCACGGACCCTCCACCTCCCGCGCCACCCTTCTTCTCGTGAGCAAGCAACACCGACATTATGTCTTCGCCCTGCTTATTATTACTCGTGGCGTTTGCGTTCGTTGCCGCAAACGCCGCTTTGTCAAGCGCGTTATCCTGGGAATGTCCGGTGTCACCGTGAGTACCGTCAGCTCCGCTCAATACCGTGCTCTCCAACATCCATATCGGGCGCTCCTTTCGCCGATTCGCCGCAGCCGTCGCTGCCGCTCCCGCACTGTCTTCGGTGCCCTCATCACCGATTGTAACGTCGACTCTAGTGTCTTCGACCGCGAAACCGGCGTTGCGCGTCGCTTCTCCGGACCACTGGTCGTTCAGGGCTCGCGCGTTCTGCTGTTTTCTCGTATCGATCCTGAACGGCCACAACCCAGAATAAACACATCCGCTCGCTTCGTAGCCTTTAAAATGCTAATACAATCAAGAAACGGATTCCCCGCGTACCCCTTGATGGCGTTGATGTCAACTGGCTCCGGTTCGAGAATTTCCGGTGCCAATTTTATTCCCTCGACCTCCCGCAACAACACGTACAGCGGTTCGAGCTGCTCGTTGAATTTAGCTAGCAACAGACGCGAATCTTTTTTCGGTAGCGCCGACTGGTCTTCCTCCACAACCTCCCGGCAAAATGTGCATCTGAATTCCCCCGTCGCCGTGTCGAACAGTTGATCCGCCTGAGAGAAACGCGATCAATGGAATGTAAATCCAACTGAATAAAATTTACTTTCCGTGGAATATTGATTAGTTACTTCAAGGTCGGTGAAGGTTTTCAGGCAATTGGAACATTTGAAACTGGCCCTGCTAGTCGCGTCTCTTTCCTCGGTCTCCAGTCTCTTCCTCATAAGGTCCAACTTGTATTTGACAACGTTTACAAATGTCTGAAAACCAATGAAGAAAACAGCCGTTCTTGTCAATTTCCATTTCGAATACCTTGTAAAATTCACCCGTTTATCAAATATTTGTGCACGCCACTCCGTACGACCCTTTTTCGCAACGTTTTAAAAACATCTTTTGAGCGTTTACCTTGTAATTTATGAAGTAAAAGTTCACCTTCTGAGCCTTGCCGTCCGAGCCTGTCTCCATTTTCAATCTGACCTGTATAAATTTGTCATTTCTAAGTATCGATATTCTAGCTCTCAGCATTTTCCTCTCAAACTTGAGCAATTCGCAGATGTCGTCTTCCTTCATGCCTGTAAGTGATAGTAGTAAAGTACAGTGGTTCATCTTTGGCTACGGAGTATATTCGTCCAAGAATCCCTCTGATGCTCACATGGATTTCGGACTAACATGTCGACGATCAAAGAGTCTTCTATCGTATAAAATCCTCGGACTACAAGACGTGCCAGCTGTTTCAAACTGCTGGGTACCTCCGTCGTTAATCGTTCCTCCGCGCTCATTCTTTCCTGTTTTAATGAACCTCAATCCTGAAAATCAAAGCACCATCCATATATCAAACATTGACTTTTGCAGCCGCTGCTCTCTGGAGCTGTGTCATTCCGATTAATTTGTGCCTTTTTCAAACGTTCAAACGATATTTATTAAAGCATCGTGAGAAAGATCATCAAGTTGACAAGCTCGCGATTACCCATGGGTTTACTAAAGTATTTTAATTATTTCCAGCTGAACAAGAAACTATAAGAAAAATTTGATTCTAAGGGATCATTTGGATTTGTTTGCCTAATTCAAGCCATGCAAAATGTCAAGAAATAGTTTATTTTCTTGCCAGAGGAACAGAGCATGAGGAAACAATAATAAGAGAGAGGCGGGCTGTAAAAACCCGAAAGGGTATACAGGGGGGAACAAACAATAAAAAATAATATAAAAATAATAATAATAGTTTATTCCCTCGCGATATTTGTGCGAGTATACGCGTGCAATGAACGCACGAATAAATCGAAAGCGGCGAGAGTTTCTCCTGCGTGACAAAAAACAACAACAAAAATTTGGTCGCTCTTCGAACAAACAAATATCAAGAACAGATCGATGCGCAGTGCCGAGGCAACAATGCAAACAAGGATGTACGAACGATTGTAACGTTGTTGCGACTGTGAAAGATGTTTCTTCGGCCTATAGTTTAAAGCTTTCGCGTACACGTAACAATCGCGCGGGAGTTTGTTAATTGTCAGGTCTGCTCAAGAAGGTTAGCGAGGTTAAGTTTGCCCGCGAAAAATGGGATCGTGCCCCGCGTTTCTCTCGAGGTTATGTTTTAACAATCCCGACCAACTGTCAAGCGCGCGAGTTCGCTCTAGATAAACACTTCGAGTGAGGGCTCGATTAACGCCCGAATGAGATGCGATAAAATACGATTGATGCGGATTACAATCGATGGCGGCGATAGACAAAGTGAAGATTATCGTCGTCGGTGATTCCGGTGAGCGCCGACAGTCAATTTTTTTATTTTATTTTACAATGCCAGAGTTTTTGCTCGAGTCATTTCGGGACGAGACGTATCGCCGACGTGGCGAGTTCTTGTATGGGAACGTACCTCGTTCATTTTTGACAGCGTCAAACGTGCGACGCTCGCAAGTTACGAAACGATATTCTAGCTACACAGCCGACTTATTCGATTGTTTCGCCAGGTGTTGGAAAAACATCACTAACGCATTTGATATGCCAACAACGACCGATCGGGAATCCATCCTGGACGATAGGATGCTCGGTAGAGGTCAAGTTACACGAGTACAAAGAAGGCACCCCCAATCAGAAGAGTTTTTTCGTTGAATTGTGGGACATTGGTGGCAGTCAGAGTCATCAAAATACAAGAACCGTTTTTTATAATCCGACCAATGGTAAAGCGCATCTTCTTCCCCGGCAACAATGTTGCGACACCTATTTTTCTCCAACTGTTATTTTTACCCTTTTAGGAATAATCCTCGTTCATGACTTGACCAATCGAAAATCTCAACAAAATTTACAAAAATGGCTGCACGAAGTGTTGACGAAAGATGCAAATGGCACAAAGTCCAAGGCATTCGACGACTTCGATCCTGAAAAGTTCGCGGGTTCCGCACAAGTAATGATTCTTTTGTAATATAGCTGAACGCACAAAGACAAAAGGAAAGATGGGACAGAAGCAATTACAATTCTTGAAAATCTCCAGATTCCTATCCTAGTTGTCGGGACAAAGTCCGATTTGGTCGGGGAGGTGAGATCAAGCCTACAAAGGAGAGCGTCCACTATTGCAGAGGAATGTGGCGCCGATGAGATATTTCTGGTAAATACTATTAATAAAAAATATATACATTGAGAACAATACCAGGATCGAACGTTGTGTACAGGACTGCAGGCAAACGAGATCCCTTGCGGCAGGAACTACTTCCTCCTTGAAGCTGACACGATTTTTTGACAAAGCAATAGAGAGGCGATTCTACGCCACACGGGAGGCCCTCAGTCCTGATAAACGAAGAATGCCCATCTATAACTCGGCCTATGCTCCCACTAAAATTCAACACAACGATTGAGAAGGAAACTCCACAACGCGATATTCACGGCACAGGATTCTCGTCTATTACCGACTTTCCGCAAAGCGTACGACAATGGATAATCGAAGGATGCTTCTTGTCCTCGTGAAACCTAAACTGCATTTGTAACGGCCATTGGAAGGTTACTTGGCTTTTTCCTAATGATATCTCCGAGTGACTTACCCGATGCACCACATTCCAATCGTTTCATTAAATAAAGTCGAATGTTGGTTGATAAAGATTCAGCTGAAAAGAAACAATGCGTGGCAGCGGCCGATTGCAATCTCAACGAATTTGTGCTCATTAAACAGGTAATTAGATTTCGTCCGTTTACCCAACTAAACAATAGCGCGTCACTACCGTGATCGACAGTAAGAAATTGCAGTTTAACATCAGTTTTAACTTTGCAATCGCGCGCGCGCCATCGGAGTTCCCATCGTTGTATACTTTTAAATCGTTCGTTGACAACTTCGCAACGTTCAAGAGTTTCATCCGATTGGTCAAATTCGTTGAACGGAGTACGCGATTGGTCGATTTTAACGAGATCCTCCAATTACTCGTACTCCTTGAAATCGATAAAACGACGCATTTGCGATGGCGGTAACGGCGGCGGCAGCGACGGCGACGGCGGCCACGGTTCGAGACGCCTCCAGCAGCTGTTCGTCGATGTTTTCACCCCGGACGTTACAACGCGCACACGCAACTCTGGCATTCAAATTTTCTCAGTAGAGAGTCAAATTGCCCGAACGTGTGTATCCCGCTTCGCATCTCGAGCTTTCCCTCTCTCCTTAGCGGGGAAAAAAGCAGCCCGCACGTTTTATTCGGCTGCCTGACTGCTTGGAGAAGCTTTCAAGGGACAATGGCACAAAATATAAATCCGTTTTACTCGTCCCAGAGTACGCCCAACAAGTCCAAGGAGGAAAAGCAAAACGTACCGAAGGACAATCACGCTGTGAGCAAACGGTAAGCGTCTCGCGGCGTTCTATGTCTCTCCTCTCGATCCCTGCTTTTGACGCAAAGCTTCGATCGCGACATCTTCGACGTTAAACGTCTTTGCTTCACCTCTATCAAATTATCATTTAATTCTTCTCGAAACAATACACGGCCCTATGACTTGCCAATTTACGAAATTTCCGAAGTCGTAAGAATAACCGCTGCGACGCTTTCTCTCTCCCTCCTGGCCCCTCTTCTACGACATAACCTCCATTGTTTACAATTCAAAACGGCGAATGACCTTTTCTGACTACGTTACCGTCTTTCCGAAAACTGATATACCCTCGTTCCTTCGCCGCGACGGGCAGACTCGTTGCGATTTCGCATATGCGCCGTTCACGCGAAATTCACTTCAAGCTCTATAATAGAAGGTCATCCATATACATTGTAATTTACGATTGATTCGATAATGCAGACTGCAGAAGGAATTGATGGTGCTAATGACAAGCACGGAAAAAGGTGTGTCAGCGTTCCCAGATGGTGAAAATCTCTTCAAGTGGATCGGCACAATTTCCGGCCCCTCTGACACGGTACGTGGTCGTTCAGTTCATATGTCCCGTGACTGAGCAGATTGACTAGCGCATTTTGCGCAATTCACAAATATACATATGTATACACGTATACAAATACGTTTGCAGGTTTACGCCGGGCTAACGTACAAGCTGACACTCGAGTTCCCTCACAGTTATCCCTACAGCGCACCAGTAGTTCGTTTCGTTACACGCTGCTTCCATCCCAACGTCGATCCTGTCGGCAACATATGCTTGGACATACTAAAGGACAAGTGGAGCGCGCTCTACGACGTCCGCACTATATTGCTCTCCATTCAATCGCTGCTCGGTGGTAAGAGGCTACACGCATCATACATCGTCTAAAGCTGAACGAAGGTGCATCGGTGATGACCCTATACATGAATGTTTACAGAGCCAAACAACGAGAGCCCGCTGAACCTCCAAGCGGCTGAATTGTGGAATGATCGGACCAAGTACAAGAAGCAGCTGTACGAGGAATATCACAGGGATTCGAGTCACGGCCAGGATTCATGATGAGAGCCTGGAGCCCGAGATTGTCGGACACGTTCGTACAAAGACACTGCCGCACCTCGACAACCCTGAGATCGTAACGTTAATGTCACTGTCGAATCGATCGCGCGAATCGCGGCTGCGACGCGGAGGCCGCTTCCTCGAGACTCTCGGACCTCACTCCCCACCACCCATCTCCCCGCTTTAGTGTCAATTCGAAACGCACCCAAACAACACGTGGAAAAAGAACGACCACAAAGTATGACAAATCAGGCAATTATTTATGGTGTAGAAAAAACAGATCGAGTAGTCGCGCGAGCGCTCGACTCTAAAACTATCAAATCATTCGTGTCCCCCGTTCGACAACTTCCACTTTGCGTATCGTGTGACAACCGGATGCCAAAATTCGAAAAGTATCCGATTTACGGCTTTTCGATGGTCAACGCGCGCGTACCCTGCGGAACCGGGAGTCCCTTTATTATTATGATTATTATTATTATTATTATTAAATTTCTTTTTATAACGATTATTTATTTAACATCGGGCGTCGTTGATACGCGAATCGGCGCCGAGTTGACGAGTTCGAACGTCAAAATATTATAACGCATACCTATATTGACGTTTTTGTGGATATAAGTATCGCAGTTAAAACTCATTCTCATTTCATTCATCAGCCTCGTGTTATTTGAAAATACATATTTTGAAAATATACGTTTAGCGACTCGTGTTATTGATCGTTGCGAATTCATCTATGTGTCATTCATCGATCCAGCAAAGATACCGCGAAACGGAAAGATCAATGCCGATCGCCCTATTGCTAAGTTCCATTCCCCCCAACCTTATTTCGCTATTCCAACTTATATTCTGTTATCGGCGGCAATACTTGCGTCTACCGCCAGATGCCGCTCCGTTCCCGTAACCATCGGGGTCCCACATCTCCCCGCGACACTGTCACACCGTTCCTGCGGTCACAGACCACAGTATACAATTATCCACGTATACACGTGTCCCTACGTCGGAAGTTCAGTGCATGCAGGGCAAAATACAATGACGTAGCCCTATTATGAATCTGTCACTGTACCCCGAGACGACAGGCGTGTTAATTTCCTTTCCCTACCTTACCGGCCTGCACGAACCTGGAATACGCGCGATCTCCGATAACAACAGCATACCATATAAAAATACAATCGGCAAGACCCACCCAGGAGCGGTTGATACGTGAACCGTTTCTCTGCTTTCTTTCGTGACGCGCTTACCGCGGGTCAAAAGAAATTTGTATATTACCATTGTTATTGAATTTATTAGTAACAATAATTTAACATCGGGTACCGTTGATACATGAATCGACGCAGAGTTGAATTCGAACGTCAAATTGTGACAATACGTACAGGCATACTGACGTTTTTACGGATACAGTTATACCAATGGAAACTGATTCGCATTATCGTAATCAGCCGTGTTTGTTTCAAAATATACGTTTGGCGACTCGTGTTATGGATCGTTGCGTATATTTTTTTGTGAACCGCGAAAAGCAGATACTATCAGTGTTTGTATTACTATCGGATTACCAAGCGCATCGCGGAAGAGGAGGGCTGCCGACTTGTCCACATGTAACGCGAGATGGCGCTTACATCTCGTTACCTCGCGCGTCGCGCTCCTACCAACGAAGTCAGACGTACATAGAAGGACAGTTCTCATGGCTGGCTTGAAGACAAGTATCATAGAGACTAGAGAAAAGGAGTGGATACAACGTGCTTCAGAAGTGGACACGAAATCCGAGCCTCTTGTGGCGGCGTTGCAGTCGAATATTTGGCGATTCGTTTTTATTATATAGATTACCATTGTATCCTTGACATTTTATTATTTTTATTGTTCCAAGTTTTTCATTTATGGCTATTATCATTGTTTTTCAAGTTTTTTTTTTCATTTATTCATAATTATTATTATATTATGATTATACAATCTCTCTCTAAAAAAACCGTTCTTCGTCCTGCCGCGTTTTGAACACCTGCGTTGAAGCACAATGCATAACGGCCCCTATCAGGGCCACTAATTTTCACAACGCAGAAAATGACTAAAATACGCAAGGAGAATCGCGCTACTAGATTCGAGTGCACACACCGATAGTGCCTTCTCCGTCGTACCATACGACGAAAGCACGTATAGCGAGGCACCCACTACCACATGTAAGCGCTCCCATCGATGACCGGGAGTGTCCGCATAGCCCGCTTAAGGGGCGCGGCTGATTGGCTGCCTTTAAAAATTAATAATAATTCAGGGGTTCATCGGAGAACCATACATGCTTATATCAATTTACTCAGAATTTCACCCCCAACCCCGTATTTCACAGATTACATTCCGTCGTAGAACACCCTGTATATTATAATACATATAAGAGGAAGCAGGGCACGACTATGCCCCCGAGCATAACATCTAACGAGTAAGCAGGACGCCATGATTCTCCCATCGTTTAAACACATAAGAGAAAGCGAGGGCGAGAATGAAAACCGCCGTCAGCGCCGCTATTCAAGAACATCCAATGGGGGCATCCCCCAGCAAAATCGGCACATATAATCCTCAAGAACTGTTCTATGCAGATCTGACTTCGTTGCCCCTACCGTCGCTCAGGCGTTTCAGCTTTTTTCGCGGACGATATCTCTGTTCGTGATACGTCAAACGAACCAGCAATTTTCCAACCGTTCTTCCTCTTCTCACACCCTCTCGCTTTCCTTCATCTTTTAATGGAAAAAATAAACGCCTTCCGGCCAAGTTTGCGTACTCCAACGAACTGCAGAGGCGGCAAAGACGTAGGGGCGATCAATGAATGACGCGGCGTAAGGCCACACGTGGGATAACCGGTCGAGGGATTAACCAAGAAAAGGCGGTGAGAGTCGATCACCGCCGCCGTGGCGCTTGCTCGCTATCGAACAACGCATACTTTTTCCTATTGGCGTGAGGTAACGCGTGTATATCTCGCACAACCGCAATTGTCGAGCAATCTTGTCGCGTCGAGTGCCGCCCTCCAGTGGCAAAATGCGGCCTCGCTCGATCGCCGAGGAGTACGATTCGGGCCAATTTTGTTACTGTCTGGTTCGCCTCGTAACTTTGAGGATTTACCATAAATTTGCCCCTCGCGCGTCTATCTTTTGCGTACTCGATCGTGGCCGGCCACACACGGTTGGATACGCAGCCGGCCGCGCGCACGCACGATGAGACATCGACGCGACAAGCGCTGCGCGAACGCGCGCCGCCGCGAGAGAGAGAGAGAGAGAGAGAGGGAAGAGTGGGACGCAAGAAAAAAAACGAGAGTTTAAAATTTCTGTCCGAGCGGATGAAAATCTAGTCACGCCCTTCCTCCTGTCCGTGGGTCTTTAAGCATGGAGAGAAGAAGAAAAACGGCTACCACTCAAATGGCTGTATAAAACGGGCGCTCTCTCGTGCCTCGCGCATCTTCTACCAGTCGACTACTGACCAATTGAACAACCGTGAAATAATCGAGGATTATTTTCCTATCCTAGTTGGATACGAATTGTTAAGTCGTTCGAACGTCTTTCGGAGAAAAAGTGTATGGCCAAATTCTGTTTCGATCGCGAATCACCTTCGAGCACATCGATATCCATTTTTCCAAGAGTATCTTCTTCCAACTCTCATACCGGTGCCTGCGTTCACCGAAAAGTGATACTCGTACTGCTGGGTCGTAAAAGCTTTGGAGGGAGGGAGGGGGGCTGCTTCCTTGATTCCCACCTCAAACTTCGTATCCTACGCGTCGGTGTAAAAATGTCCGCAATGCGCTTTCGCCTCGACAAAATCAATGTTTCGAGCTCTTATTTGGCCATGCATATATACACGCGGTAGCCCCAATACAGTCAAATCCCTCGATGCGCGCGACCGCTAGCCGAAACACCACCGCCCACTCGTCCACCACGCGGATCGCCAAATTTCATCTCGGTTGTGTCCCAAATGTCCAATGAGCCAAGACGCGCACGCACGACGTCGCATGAGCTATCCGTCGTGCTTAAGACATCCTCGAGCGAATCCGAAATTCCTCGGCCGCTCCTTCATCGCACTCCTCCGAATTGCCAACGTTCTTGCATCTGACCCGTATTCCCCCAAAGGGGACTTACCCTCTCTCCATTTTTGCCGCACTACCGTCCTCTGCGGTGAAGAAAACAAAAAAAAATGATCTACCGACTGGACACCGGCCAAGAGGGTTGTCCATGGAAATACCGAGGCTCGATGTAGGACTTGGCTATTGGACCGATCTCAGCGCCCCAGATACATCGCGCTCAGCTTTGCGCTCAGCTTAACTCGCCGCTTCGTACGCACGAAAGCGTCAAGAGCTCGTATTTACGGATACAATACGCGTTCAGTCGGAGAAACGGGAGGCGTACGACGATACCCGCACACGCGATCGAACGAGATGCAGATTTAACGAGTAATTATTGGGAAGTATAATTTACAGCTTGGAGAGTTGGATGTTAGGTACTTGGATGTGTTCTCGTTCAATTAGGCGCTTGGACAATTGGATTTGATTTGTTTGGGTTTGTTTGACACGTGTATACGTGTCGCATTAAAAAAAAACTTGGGTTTGAAGCGGGAGAGCTAATGGACTGTATCAGACTCGTTTTGACACCAGAAATCTTTACGATAAAAGGTATTGCACGAATCTATTAAAAAAGATATGATTTATTTTTATATAGATTTGAAAGTGATTTTGTTTGAGTGTGATGTAATATTTTTGCAAGTTAACGTTTTCTTCCATATAAATAATTGGAGTTCGGAAGAACACCAATGATTCGAGCCAAATGCACCTCCGATGATGTTTCGTCGTCAACCGAGATCTTTCTTTTTATTCGATTAATAACAATAGCGCGGTTGCCACGATTCGAACCCGGTGCACTTCAGTTCTCTGTAGGACTTCTTCGGAATTCTTCCATGGTTATTCTTGGTCGTCTTCTTCGTCGTCGCGCTTTTGTTCTTGACCGAGAAGTCGAGCCTTTGGTCTGCCTCTAACGACGTTTCGGCGCGTAAGTCCTTTGGACTGGTACTCGTTCATTAGTGAATTATTATGGGTTAACCCTTGGCTATCAATGATCGAACCTGATCTCGATGTTACGTAAGTTTCTGGACGTGCCTTGAACTTTGCCATGTAATCCCAACGATCGAAGACGACCAGTCTCAGTGACGAGAAAATCTGAACATTTAGATATTTGTTTATCTCACACACGAATATTCGATGCTCGAAGTTTTTGTTTTCTGAAATATTTGCAGAATTAACGTTGATACGACGCTAAATTCGTAAAAGCGACGTCCGAGCGTGTCGCTGTGCGTTCCCTTTGGAAAATATCTCAGACTCGCTCTCCTTCTTTCTCTCAATACGGCGATGTCAAAGGAGAAAGCGACTTTGGTATTCGGACGTCGGGAAGTGGTCTCATGGGATTGGCGTATCGGTTTTTCGGGATAAGCGTGCGAACGATAGCGTAACTAGCGCGATTAAATTTCTAGGCTCGGACGATAACAGATCGAGCGAGCGGCGTGTGTTTAGACGAGCGATCGATTTCTACCTCCGTGAAGTTGGCTACTCGATATTGCCGTGATATCGACCGGCCGAATCTTTAAAAACCCAGGATTGTTTCGGGGAAGCGATAAATTCCGATAATAACTATTTTTATGAATGACCGATTTAGCGTTTTTAGTCGGGTGGGATTCGACTTTCCCTGCGTACTTGACGAACGATCTTCTTATTTTTTAAACGGTTCGAGAGACCAACAGGGCGATAGTTCGTGTTTCGTCATGGTTTTGTTTGAGGAAGCTCGAAAAGGCGACACACATACGGAGGCACCATGTACGGTAGCATCATGGATCATCGACAACCCAAGGTCAAAGTCAAGGGCAAAAAGATCCCATTAACGGGGATTCTTCGAAAGAAATATTTTTAGCCACTCGATCGTTCGAGAATACTCGATTCGAGCGAAGTTCCCATCACAGTCATACAGACTGGAAACTAAGTTGAATTTTCGATAGCGTGTCATAATATCACACGATAAAATATCACGGACAAAATATCGCACGACAAAACATTACTCAAACAAACCATCGTTGCTTGGGTTTGTTTGCGTCTATTTGTTTGGGTTGTATGTTTGTTTGTCGTGTGATACTTTGTCGGGTGATCAGGTGTAATGGAACCAAATGTTCGAAGCGGCGATAGGCACGATTACAGTCGTCTTCGTTTCCTCATCACAGGAGTATAGTTTGTCAGCAAGAAAATGGGCCGATTCTGTTTTCAGGCATCAATAGAGACAACGCGTTTTACATTGAACGATAAATCGACACTGGCTCATCGAAGCAACCATATATATAAATACGAATCAATGAGTCAAATAGGAATAACTGCATGATTGCTGGAATAATGTTAAATAGTGTGGGACGTACTCCAAGTACAAACCCATGAATAACGTCGAGACCGTTCTTTAAAGGCTTCGAATATACAAGACACTTTGGTACAATCATGTACAGCGACGATATTATTAGAAAGCAAATACACGAGGCGTTTACGAAGAAATCATGCTCATCGATGCAAGGTACTTGTCTTTCTCTTCGAGATTCGCGATTCGGGCGAACGGAGATCGAGCGTGTGCGTACGTGGCCGCGATCCTGCCAAATATGGCCAGTACGATTCTCGCTTCGATTCGTACGAGCGTAGAGACCTTCCCTCTCTCGGGCGGCCGGCTCGATTCTCCTTCCATGTCGCGGTTGGACCGATATGGAAAAAAGATACTCGCGTGGAAAAAGAGATCGCGCGAAGGGATGAGTGCAGCTCGAAGAGTTCAGCAAGCAACGAGACCGACGCGTATCCCGTACGAGCCTCTTATGTTATTCGTCTCATTCCGAAACTGAAAGAATTTTTTCTTTCTCTTCTCTTGCCCACTCGCCTGTGGCGCCGTTGCGTCTCAACGGATAAACTTCGATTGTCATCCTCGAAACGTAACCTTGCGTGGGAAAATGTGGAAAGACGGCGTCGCGAAGCTAGCCAGGTGGCGCCTCGCTCACGATTCCATCTTGTACCTATTTATTTGTAACGGTGCGTTCTCTCGGGCGCATCCGCTGTTCCGCTATCCCCCCACCCTTCCCCCGGCGAGCCAACTCGTTTTTCTTCGTTTCCATTGCCGGCTATGGACGTCTCGAACTATTTTCCAAATACAAGAGCGCGAGAGATCGTAGCCACGCTGGAAACGCGGAGGTACTCGCGCGTATGACGCGCAACTCGAGAGTCCCTCCGTAAATCTTCGTTTACGTTCAATCATAGTTAATTTCGGACGTTCGAGACAATTGCGCCTCAGAGAAGATTCGCCCACGCCCTCGTCCTGTCGAGGCCCGCGTCGCAAATTTGCGATCCGCTTCGACTCTCGTATTTTCTTCTTTACAGGACTCTCGCGAGAGGACGATCCCTTATACGGCGGTGGCTCGCGCCGCGGACTCTTTTCGAACCTTTGAGACGTTCGGGGACTCGCGTTTGCGCGAGAAAGCGACGAAAATATTGGCCCCCCTGCGGCCATTCGGAAAAAACGCTACTCGCAGGATACGACGCGATATAGATCCACCTTAATCCTTCCTCGAACCTGTACTACGCTTAGGTCCTTTTCTTGTTGAAGTAGACTCTCCTTGTGCGTTATTTTTTGCAGCCCTCTGCCTATAGGTATTTGAGGAGAGAAAGCGATGATAGGTGGCGGGGGGTGGGGCGCGGGTCGCAACATCGACAAGGCGGAAAGGCTGTTGACCCTTTCCGCCCTGGCGCGTTTCTCTCATCGCAGCGACCCGATTCGAACGAGGAAACACCTCGAAAATTGTACACGCGCCTGTCAAAAGTACGCAACGCGCGAATTAATGATGACACGCCACCAGCGTTGAAGACCACCTCGGGCGAATAACTCGCGTGTACGAGTCAAGAGGAAATCCGTTCGTCGGCACACCTTCTTGCCTCGGATCGATAGTAACCCGGGATGTGTGGGGAGGCCGAACCGGGATCGCGTCGATTTTGGGATTCACGCGCGTACGCGCTATCATCGTGTGTCCCGTGTCTTTCCCTCGGAAAATTCAACGGGAGCGACACGCGCGAAAAATGGCAACGATTGTAATTTGCCCGTGGTCCTGGCGATCGATATTGTCTGGCGAATGAATCAACTCCGATCTTCCGTCTCGTACTTTTCTCAAATCGCTGCATGCATAACAGAGTCATTTTTTTCTTTGGTCGTTGTAGACTGCGAGCAATAACGAGCTCGTCGATACGGTCCGAAAGTGTGTATGATGTCACTCTGCGGTTACACGCGCACGAGCGCGCTGCACGCAAGGTACTGTCCCGTTTGGTGCGCTCGCGCACTCCCGCGACACATCGAGAGAAACTCGTATCGCGCGACAACGAGCGGACCATCTTGCATGTACTATATACGCATCGACGAAGGACAATAGGCGCGAGACGTATTTAGCCAAGCGTGTTGCTACTCCTCTGGACTCGAAATTCTCATTTCGATTGCGCAATATTCCCATACGCCCCCGGGCTCCCGCGACAATCCACCTTCGCGAGATTAATTCTTCTTCTCCGTGAGGACCGCTTCGAGCCATTGAAAATTGCAGTGGAACGGGCCAGCCGCGCCTTCTCTCGATTCTCTCCCCTCCCCATGTACTCGTCCTGCCACAGCCGGCGAAACCTACGGCAATCTCACGAATGCACAATTTTCGGTGATGTATTCGAGAAGAAGGATAGGAGCGAGTAACCGCGATACGCGTACCCTCTCGTTGTCGCAATATTCAGGGGCGTGTACGATGAGTCACGTGTTTATCGACTCTCTTCGACGCCCGTGTCGCGCATGTTGGCCTCGCCGAAGGGCTCTTCTGGCGGCCTGAAAAAAAAAAGAACCGAGACGTACCACCCCGCGAACGTCGGGAGGGTGGAACGAACCGCCGTCGAATTATCGGCAAACACGCGAGCGCGTGTCACGGGAGCTTCCGGTTTGCCCGATGAACGAGCAAACTAGTCCGCCAGTGACTGGATAAAAACATTTTTTATTATGGTATTCTCTAGAATACTAGATGCGAGATGGGAGATGACTTCGATAGATGCGAGATGGGAGGCCGCGCTCGAGACGAAACGCTCTTGAGACGTTCAATTTGAGCAGTTCCGCACGATTAACCTCTAGTCAAATGCGATTGTAACGCATCTGCTTGCTTTGTAAGAGACGTTGCTTCGTAAGATGGGAGAATTTGGCGAAACGCGCTACGATCGCGTCCTTATCGAGTTTTCGAGATCCGAAGGCCCCATGGCCGCCACAAAATTCGGTTTTCGAACGCCGATGACGAAACGAACACCCGTCGTCGTAGCGAATCGATAACGCTCGTTTCGGCTGTATACCCCACAAATCCTAACCTACGATAGCCTTGTGCACGCGTACGTACGCTACAGGAGTAGTCGGAGGAGGGGGAGCAGAGTCTCACTGTATCCCAAACACAACACGGGTTACGTACGCTGCGGTGCTCGAGGACCTTCCTTCGCCTCACTTTTTCGCTCTCCCTCTCTCTTTTCCTCTCACTGCCCACACACCCTTATTCGATAAACATACGGGCCGTGCCGAAGAAGAGAGAAAAGAAAATTCGTACTCTACCTCACAGTCCTTACCGTCCTTATATTTGAGAATCGATCGAGCATTCTAGACTCCGAGTCACTTCCGGTGCGGCATTGCGCACCGGTGTCTGCCGCAAACAATCGAGGAAATCCACGATTTGTCATGAAAATTGCGACGCCGGGAACGTCGAGGAAAACGCAAACGGCGGGATAAAATGATATTTCGAGTGGTAGAAAGAGGAGGAGGAGGAGGAGAAGGAACAAGAAAAAAAGCAAGTGGCAATCCCGAAACGGGCAAACGTGGAACGAACTTTCCGGGGAGGTGCGGGGGTTCGGTTGGCAACACTGGGCGCCGGCTCGTCGCTGTGCGCCAGGTCGTCGTCGCGTGCGCGCGCGCGGCCTCTCCGGAACGTTCGTGGGCGAAGCGGGGGAAGATTCGTAGCTTAACGACCAATAGCGTTACGCCCGAGAACATCCGAACCCCCACCGCGCTGCAAACGCAGGCTTGAAAATCTGTAACGGGCGCCGCTGCCGTCTCATATTCGTTTCTGGTGCTCACGGTTACTCGTTGAGTATCGAGTCAGTCGACAAGCGAGCTTCGTTCGTACAAGACAACACTTCGCGGAGAGATCCTCGGCTTTACCAACCGACAAACGGAGAGAAAAGACAGCATCAAACATGAGGGAAATCGTGCACATCCAAGCTGGCCAGTGCGGCAACCAAATTGGAGCTAAGGTGAGTTTCTTTTTTTTTTGGCTTCTTTTCCGTTGATCAGCTCGCGAACCGAGCACCCTCCCCCCTCCCCCGGCTTTTTTTTCGGTAACAGTCTTTCCGCGAGGTTGAACGTGAAACAATTACGAGAACGACAAGTAGGCAAGCGGCTTATCCACACCGAACCGGGAAGACAAAGTGAACAAAGAAAAAAAGAAAATCTCAAGTATCATGGCGACAGCCGGCCGGCAAGCGTCGCGCGGTCTAACGGTTTTTCACTTCCCCCCTTTTCTCCTACCGCCCGGTCGAGCGACGCCGCACGCGCGCGCGTGCACGCTGGCTTCTCCGGACTTCGCGAAATAGCATCTCGAGCTATCGCGTCCCAATTGGAATTAGCGTTTCACTCGTGTCAAAAGAGCCATGAATTTTGTGAAGACAAAAAAAGAACGTGTTTGACGCGTCTGTAGCTGGTTTGTTCCATTCGGCTTGGGTGTGGTTGATGCGCCAATAGCGTCATACGCGATGCGCGCGCATGCGAAATACATTACTTTGTTCGTGGCTTGAATAATTTACACGCGGCGGAAGCGAGCGAGGGTCGGGCGTTACATCGCGATTTTCAATGAAATAAAACTGGCCCTGGTAACGGGAAAACTAACGAACGTAGCTTCGAACGATTTTTGTTCGATCGATCGTGTAATGTACGAGATTTTTCGGATTTGCAAATTTTTGTCGTCTGGAATCAAAATGGCGGTGACACGATTCGTTCCATCTCAGCGTCTCGTCGCGTTTTCACAACACCGCAAATGTCACGAATATCAGTCGCGGAAGGGGAAGGGGGAGCGGGGGTAAGCTTTCACGTTATTCGGTACTTCGGACGTTCTATTCGCGATTCGATTCTAACGAATTATCGATGTCCGCGGCGAGAGGGGGGAGGGTAGGGGTCAATGATGTCAACGACATTTTGTTTTTTTTTTCATAACTCGACGAGAAAGCGTCCAAGGGAAAATAATTTTAATAGCATACTAGCCGAGAGTCCCACGGAAATGGAATTTTGTAAATGTCTCGCGAGTCTCACATTATTCCCTTCTCGGAGTGATGAGAGAAAATAGTGTGGGAGACGAGTCTCGTTGCGCCTCGATGCTTTTCAAGGATACTCCTTCATAGAGTCAATGTCCGCGAACGCGGTGGCGGCGGCGACCCCACCTAACAATTTTCTTCATTCTCTTTTTTTTTCTCTCGGTTTTCCAATTGATGGTCGTTCGCGACAAAAGTTCTTGCTCTATGTACGGATGTCGAAGTAGGCGAGGCGCGTTCAATGAGATCGACTTCGATCGGGCTTGCGCAACAACTGTCCGTTGATTTTCGCCACGCAGCCACCAGTAACACGCCGTTAATCGCTTCGAGAGCGAGGACAGCGAGTATCGCCGGTTTTTTTTTTTTTAGAGTTATCCGTACAATCGTTCGCTCGCTCGAGACGCGCCCAAATAAAGCCAAAACTCGTTGTTTCTTCCCCGTTGCCGTAAATCCGACCGCGCAACCGTACCCTTTTGCAAGCGCTGCTTCCCCACCGTGCGCGCGCGCGTACTCGAACCCGTATATGGACCCGAGGTGAACTCTGGCAACGACGCGTGTTTCGTATCGATCGCCGGCGAGGTTAGGTACGCTTGACCCACGATCGACCAAAGCCCCCCCCCCCCCCCCCCCCCCCCCCCCCCCCCCAAGGCCAACACGTTTCAAATAGTTTATTCTTCATTCGTCTTGTAGCGAAGAAAAAAAATTTCATAACAAAAAAATAAACGTTTCAAGACTTGGAAAAACAACCGCTCTTCCCAGCGATAGAAGTCAAGGACGCGAACTCGCTTTTTTTTGTCGCCAAACCGTACTTACATCGGTCAACCGG
Organism: Ophioninae sp. A BG-2022a; assembly: GCA_030523105.1. NCBI lineage: Eukaryota > Metazoa > Arthropoda > Insecta > Hymenoptera > Ichneumonidae > Ophioninae sp. A BG-2022a. The sequence continues at coordinate 42,149 of JAPYZI010000852.1, forward strand.
CAATCGCAGAGTAACAAGGAATCTACGAATCTGAGCGATCGAACGATTCACGGTATTGATATTCCTTTTTTCCGAGACCCAGAACGCCGTTGGGCCGAAGCGATGGCTAAATGTGATATGCTTCGCAGCTGCTCTCAGCTTCCGAGAGGGTATACAAAGAACGCCAGATGTGCGCCATTTCGCGTTCCATTGGAAGACAACGAGATAAGTTTGAAGCGAGTCTTTCAAACGCCCCCCCCCCCCTTCCCAGCCCTTTTTCTATCTACACGCTCCTAATCATTGTCGTCGGCAGTAGTTTAAAAAACAAGCGACAATTAATATTTTGCAAGCGAGAAACGATAGTTACCGATGTTTGAATGACCTTATGTAAAAAATATACTGAGAGTTATTAAAAAAAAAAAACGTTTTATAAAAATCATCAAATTGCATTTTGAAAAAAATGAGCTAAGAAAAAAAGTTATAAAAAGACGATGAAAAAAAATATAATAATAAATTGGAACAACAATCCCACACGCGTTTATGCTAATTATCCGAGCTAGCCGCTACACCATCATCATCTCTATATATAGCGTGTTCGCGCCGGTGACTCACAATCCCTCTTGTAACGTATTACGCTAATGTCACTCGACACACGTATGTACCACACACGCGCATACGCGATATCCCGACTGGCTGGTGAGAGGTACGAGTCAGGTTTGGCCGAAGCTCGCTTTCCAACCGGCGATGCTCGTATATGGTCGGCGTCCTCGGTACACGGGCGCGTCAACTCAGCACTTTTTTTCTTCTTTCCTCCCTTTTTCCTCGATGGCGACAGAGATCTGTCGCGTCTCCCCCCCCCCCCCCCCCCCCCCCCCCCCCCCCCCCCCCCCCCCCCCCCCCTCCCCCCCCCCCCCCCCCCCCCCCCCGCCCCCCCCCCCGCCCTTGGAAATTTGTTTGCTCAAATTTTCTACGATTTCTTCTCGCGCTCTTTCCTCCCTTCGGGGTCTTTGAACGCGTTGGCTCGCGGGTAGGTAGGAATGAAGGAAGGTGGATGGGTGACGATGCGAAACGACGCGAGGCGTTCCTCTTCCGTGGTGCGCAGCATCGCGTTTCGTCTCGCCCGGGTTAATCCCCGACTGGCCTGACCAGAGTCATTGGCTCGGTTTGCAGCTGGTGGCAATGAGGGTCTAAGCGTCCGCGCGTATCGTTAGCGTTAATTAGTCTCGATCGGCGTTCGAGCGATAGTTTGAGAATCAAAACGATAGCTAAAAGTATACCGTTTGTATCTGTTTGCAACAGTTTTGGGAGATAATCAGCGATGAGCACGGAATTGACCCGACCGGCGCGTACCACGGTGACTCGGACCTTCAGCTTGAGCGGATAAACGTTTACTACAATGAGGCGTCCGGTGGAAAATACGTGCCCCGCGCGATCCTCGTCGATCTCGAGCCCGGTACAATGGACTCTGTGCGCTCGGGACCGTTCGGCCAGATCTTCAGGCCCGACAACTTCGTCTTCGGTCAATCCGGAGCGGGCAACAATTGGGCCAAGGGACACTACACCGAGGGAGCCGAGTTGGTCGACTCTGTTCTCGACGTCGTGAGAAAGGAGGCCGAGAGCTGCGACTGTCTTCAAGGTTTCCAGTTGACGCACTCGCTCGGTGGCGGTACCGGCTCCGGTATGGGTACCCTCCTCATATCGAAGATCCGCGAGGAGTATCCCGACAGAATCATGAACACGTACTCGGTCGTACCGTCACCCAAGGTTTCCGACACGGTCGTCGAGCCTTACAACGCCACCCTCTCGGTGCATCAACTCGTAGAAAACACCGACGAGACTTACTGTATCGACAACGAGGCCCTCTACGACATCTGTTTCCGCACCCTCAAACTCTCGACCCCGACTTACGGCGATCTCAACCATCTCGTCTCTCTCACCATGTCCGGCGTGACGACCTGTCTCAGATTTCCGGGACAGTTGAACGCCGATCTTCGAAAACTCGCCGTAAACATGGTTCCCTTCCCGCGTCTTCACTTCTTCATGCCCGGTTTCGCGCCCCTCACCTCCCGCGGTAGCCAACAATACAGAGCCCTCTCGGTACCCGAGCTCACCCAACAGATGTTCGACGCCAAGAACATGATGGCCGCCTGCGACCCACGACACGGAAGATACCTGACCGTTGCCGCCATCTTCCGCGGCAGAATGTCCATGAAAGAGGTCGACGAGCAGATGCTCAACATTCAGAACAAGAACAGCTCCTACTTCGTCGAATGGATCCCCAACAACGTCAAAACTGCCGTCTGCGACATCCCGCCCCGTGGCCTCAAAATGTCCGCCACTTTCATCGGCAACTCTACCGCCATTCAGGAACTCTTCAAACGAATAAGCGAACAATTTACCGCCATGTTCAGGAGAAAGGCTTTCCTCCATTGGTACACGGGCGAGGGTATGGACGAGATGGAGTTCACCGAGGCCGAGTCCAACATGAACGATCTCGTTTCCGAATACCAGCAGTATCAGGAAGCGACCGCTGACGAGGACGCCGAATTTGACGAGGAACAGGAGGGCGAGGTCGAGGAGGTCTAAAGACAAAACGCGCACAACCATTCCCGCGCGCTCTCCCGCCCGCGCGAGCCTATTAAACCGAGCACACATACACACACACATATACACACTACACAATTCCCAAACGAAAATTGTACCCTTAAAAGCCCTTTTTGACATCGTGTATAACGCCTCGAGGCGCACCGAACGTGCCCCGATACTGTGTTTCTACTTTGCTTCTTCATTTTTGTACTCCTTCGCCCCCTTCCCTTCCTTACTTCCTTCCTACCTTCCCTCTTTTTTGTACGGACAGATTGTTTCTATTTTTTTTGTTTTTCATTCCTCTACGGCGACGAGCTCTCGGTATTTACCGCTGTAACCGCATCATCCGCGGCTACAATCAATTTTTCTTCCTTTTGCCATCACCTCTGCACCAATTCTCCCTGTGACTATTCGCTTGTGTGTTTATTCCCAAGGATAAATATTGCGTTTACCCGAAAGAGAGTGAGAGAGCTGAGCGTGAACAAAGGCCGTGATTTATTATACTTTGTACAACCGCGATCGCGGCTTGGCGACGTCAATCTTTATTAAATTATTACCGAATAAACAACAGACAGAGCGAAAAAGTCTTTTTTTCTTTCGTCCAACGTTTTAGTCATCGGCATAGTCCCCTTGTAAGTTTCCATTTTACAGGTCATTGTCAGTCTGATTTATAACGACATTCTTCAGGTGCGTCGAATAAAACATTGTGTATATTACGCGATTAACCTCGTAAATGCGCGTTGCGCGGGAGACGTTTTCAAAAAAAAAAAACCGATTATTTGTTAAATTCGTTAACCACTGGATCTGTGAGTGCGTGAAAAATTGCGGTTCAGCGCAGAACACACGCACTTCGCGTAACCTTATCCATACGCAATGATTTATTAACGAGATCGATATTTATAACAGGTTCGATATATCGACGAGTTACGTGCAAGTTACGCGCGGCATGTACAACGTATCATCGATCCGATATTTGTCTCTTGCTGATCATTGATAATGCCACTATCGTTTGTACGCTTATCGACGGCGCGCCGGAGATAACGACGATCGGTATTGTCGTCGCAACCTCTCGTCACGGGTTTTCTGTGGCTCCCAATATCCTCGTGGCGTTTGCTTCGCTATCCCGCGCTTTCTCGACAATTACCGGTTCTCACTACTCCGGCTACTGTTGCGCGCTTGAATCGAACAAATTATTGGACTCCAATTTGTTTCGACGTTTCAAGTAAGCGTCAAAAATGTCAAGTGATAAGAAAAAGAAAGCTTGGGCGGAAAATGGCTTGGAAGATTGGGTAAGTTTATTTACATACGATCGTGGACAATTCCACGTGAAAAGATTCTATTCAAAAAGCTTGACATAAAAAGTGATTTTTGCCGCAACGAGCGCTCATTGAGCTGACGGTCTTTCTCAGGGTGCATACATGGCTGCCAAGAAAGAAAAGCTCGAGGATCAATTCGAGGAAGCAGCCAAGAAGGAATTTTGCAACGCTACATCACTCTTCTCCGGCATTGCAATATTCGTCAATGGGTACACGAATCCTTGCGCGGATGAGCTCAAACGTTTGATGATGGCGCACGGGGGTATTTATCATCACTATATGCGATCAGGAAGGACGACCCACATCATCGCTTCTAACTTGCCCTATTCAAAGATAGTGGCATACTCAAAGTCTCAGAATCCTCTGCCGATCTGTAAACCCGAGTGGATAACCGACAGTCTCGCCGCTGGCAAGCTTCTCGATTGGCGCAACTATGTCCTCTACTCTAATTGTACCAAAACACAGCCGCAACTGCAATTTTCCTCCAAGTCAACTCTAGCTGCGCCGGTGGAAGGGCTTGTATCTGCCGATGCCCCACGTTCTACCGCCAATCCCCAATTTCTCACAGAATTTTATAATAATTCACGGCTTCACCACATTTCCACCATGGGCACGACATTCAAGGATTACGTCAACGACTTACGTACCAAAAGCGATGGAACTTTTCCAGGCCTGGAACGTCTGAGGAGTAAATCGGAGAGAAGTTTGAGAGCCGCCTCGACCGATTCAGAGGCAGAGGATGTGTTTGGCAGTGAAATTTCTCCTACCAAAGCCAATAGCGAGAAAAAACGCCGCCCCGTTGTTATGCACATCGATATGGACTGTTTCTTCGTTTCAGTGGGTCTGAGGGAAAGGCCCGAATTGAGAGGCTTTCCGGTTGCCGTGACTCACGCCCGCGCTGATGCGGATCCGCAACGGCGGCAGCACGGCTCCATGTCTGAAATCGCCTCTTGTTCCTACGAGGCGAGAAAGGCCGGCCTCAAAAACGGAATGTTCCTCGGACAAGCGCTCAAACTCTGTCCCGAGCTGAAAACGATGAGTTACGATTTCGAGGCGTACAGGGACGTCTCGTACGCGCTCTACGATACCGTAGCCTCTTACACGCTCCTCATCGAGGCGGTTAGCTGCGACGAGATGTACGCCGACGTGACTCGTGTCCTCGAGGAATCGGGACTCGATCCTCTTCAGTTCGCCGACACTATTCGCGAGGAGATACAACGAAAGACCGGTTGCCCCGTATCGACGGGTTTCGGAATCAACAAACTCCAGGCTCGTCTCGCTACTCGCAAAGCTAAGCCGAATGGCCAATTTTATTTCGACCCACGCCGCTTTCGAGAATACACAGGATCGATGAGCGTGACGGATTTACCTGGTCGGTAGACGATCCGTACCGCGTACTCCTCGTACCGCTAAAACGGAAATGACATTTTTCATAAAAAGCTGGCCGTCTCGCGGCCCATCTCGGTTCCCAGGTGTTGGTCACTCGACGAAGCTCCAGCTATCCGAACGTATGAACGTACGAACGTGCTCCGATCTCCACGAAATACCTCTGTCCGTTTTGCAGAGGGAATTTGGAAAGAGGAGTGGTGAAACGCTCTACAATTTGTGCCGGGGTATCGACGATTCGAAGTTGACTCTCGAGCACGTGAGAAAATCCGTATCGGCCGAGGTAAATTACGGCATACGCTTCGAAAATCACGACCAGGCTCTCACTTTTTTGCGCCAATTATCCAACGAGGTTTCCACTCGTTTGCGACGAGCCAATTCCAAAGGCAGATCCGTCACGTTGAAGCTCATGGTACGTGCCAAGGATGCCCCAAAGGAGGCTCTTAAATTCATGGGTCACGGGATTTGTGATAATTTCACGAAATCAAAGAATTTCGTTGGCCCGGTGGACGATCCGCTCGTCATTGCTCGGTGAGTATAGCGTCTCTCGTCGCGGCCAACGACTTCCGCGACGAAGCTCCAAGATTTTCCTTGTTTTACCGGCTTTTTTTTCCAGTGAAGTAATCTCGCTGTGGAATCAGATGCGGCAACCTCACGAGGATGTTCGCGGTATAGGAATCCAGATTTCGAGGCTCGAATCGACGCGAGCGACCGCCTCAACGATGATGAATTTCATTAAGAAGACGAAGGAAACCGCCCCATCTCGGGAAAAGAACGACGAAGGCTCTGCTGCTCGACTCATAACAACAGAGCCGACGCTGAAGAAATTCGTCACTGCGAAGGAGAATGCGAAGTCTGGAGGAGGAGGAAAGTCACCGAAAGGCGGGGAGGATAAAGCAGGTGGCAAGGTTGCGGATATCGAGACGTTCGATGGAAACGTCTTGGCTGAATTGCCCGAGGATGTGAGACGAGAGGTTCTCGAATCTTGTACCGAAAATCGCGGAAGTCAGTCTGAGTCCGTCGATTACGACGAATCGGTGTTGAAAGAACTTCCCGAGGACATAAGAAATGAAATATTGGGGAGCAAAAAAAAACCACCGCAACCACCACCGGAATTACCCGAAAAAATCACCCGCTCGCGTCAGACGCATCAAGAAAATTATTTTAAGCATGCGAAAGCGACTACTGGCAAGCAATCGTCGTCAACCGGTGCGGCCAAGATGCCATCGATCGATGAAATCGATATGGCGGTACTGATCGAGTTGCCCGAGGACATTAGAAACGAGATAATGAACGAGTACAGAACGGAGAGGAGGCTGAACAAGACCGAAGCGACGGCAGGCGAATCTACCACGGAGCGTAATAACGAGAACGCTGAAAAAATGCCCCTCGACGAGGCCAACTTGTCCTTTTCGCAAGTAGATCCAGAGTTTCTGGCTGCGCTACCGGATGACACAAAAACGGACGTTCGGATGTATTGTATGCTCAAAAAGAGGGAAAATATTTCGAGAGTCAGCAAGTCCGCGTTCGATACAATCACGAAAAATCGCCTTTTCAATAAAGTCCCGAAGAAAAAAAGAGGACGGCCAAAATCAAGCAACAAAATGACGAGGAATATAGCCGGGCCTGTTGAAAAGAATACCATAAATGAGCTCGTTGTTCACAAGGATAACGGCACGATCGAAAGACTTCTCGAGAGAGAATTGAATGCCGATACGGAGATCGACGGTGGTTCGCTCGAACATCGGCAAGAAATAATTTCGCATCATTCAAGTTTTACCGGAGATCGAGGGAGAACTGAGGAACACGAAATGATCGCGCGTCTCGTTAATTATTTATTCACGCTTCCGCGTCAGCAGGTACAGCTGTTTTATTTTTCTTTACTTTGTCATCTCTCACAAGTACTTTTGTCCTAATTATCCCCTTATCGTCGTTCGTTGTTCAAGGTAAAAATGCAGATACAAACATGGATATCAAAGAGTGAACGAGTCAATGAGATTGATTCGCTGTCGCTTGCAACGTTTCTCAGCATGCTACCGAGGAAAAGACGTCTCGAGGATTTACAGGTTTTAATGAAGACCATGCACAGGTGCGACCCCCGCCTCCTCCCGCCGTCTCTCTCTGCCCGACAAACCCAATTATCGTAAATACATTGTGTAAGACGATAAAGAAGAGTCACTAGACAATCATGAATAAGCAAGGAGAGAAAGGCGACAGACATTCGAGCGGGATAATGAAAAAAGTAGTTTTACTTGATTACGATTTTTGTAATAAAACAAAAAGTGATATTTATTAGCGCTACATGTGTGTGTGTGTCTGTGTTTGTCGTATTGACTATTCTTCCTGTCTTTTCTAGATGTATCACCAAAACTGGAAGTTGCGTCTGGCATGTGACCTATGGAAGAACGCTTGCCCACGTTCAGCGTTATATGCAGATTGAGTACAACAGCAAAATGATGTTACCGACTATAAAATGCGATCGTTGCGATTGCGAGACTAATCCGATCGATTGATGGGCCGCCCGATATTTCGCAATTTAATAAATAACTCTCTTTATACAATTTATCTAACGAAAAGAACAGAAAAAAACATTTGATTGAATATGATATATATATATATATATATATATATCATATTCACGAGTAAGCGTGATACTTACCTTAGATATTACGCGAGATACCACCAACCTTAATCGGCGCAATGACGTACAATATTTCTTTCATGTATAATTATTTTTTTTTTTTGCAAAAAGGAACAAAATATACGCGCGTGTATATATTTATGTACAAAAAGGATTAATATGTCGGTAGTCTCGTGGGTAATCTGTCAAAACGGTAAAAATTCGAGTGTTTTTGTATAGATATATTTTTTAAATATAGTTTTTTTTCTCGTTTTTACTTTTCTGGTAGTCGGTACGCGCGAGGGTGGTGAAAAAATAGAAAGGGGTGAGTCGGGTGGTCGGTGGTTGGTGACGACGACGACAACGGCGGCGGCGGCGGCGGCGGTGGTGGATTGTGGTGACTGAGGAATATTTACTCCCATTCTGTCGTACCAGGTGGCTTTGCCGTTAGATCGTACAGTACGCGCGATATACCGGGTACTGTCGATATCTCGCTCACCATTTTTTTCACAACCTGTAACGTGAAATCATTGGGTCTCGTGTATTCCAGAAAAGAGGACAAATAGTTATATGGAAAATGTGGTACTCACGAGAAGGGGCAATTCGTTGCCGGGTATGGCTGGCGTACCAGTCATAAAGTCACGAGAACAAAACGGCCTGAGAACGACCGAGCGCTGACACGAGGGTACTCGAGAAGCAGCATCGCGGTCAAAATGGACTGGTATAAGAACAACTGGCATCTGACTAATAGCTCCCATGCAAAAATTGGAAACCAAAACTTGATTGGCTAAATGATCAGCTTGACGCAGCGTTGCGATGACGTTGGTTGTCAGATGAGTTGGGGTTATGTCGGTTATCGGATGCTGAACGAGTGAACCAAATATGTAGCATACGCGATTGACGTTGTGACAAACGCGCGGTATGAGCCTCGCGAGAAACAACAAATCGTTCCAGTCTATACCATCCGGGGCAACTTCCTCGCAAGATAATCCTACTACGTAGCTGTAACTCCTGCGATCACCCTGCAAATCGAATTCGCACTTCCTGTACTCGTCCAGGGAATCCAGCTGAAGGCTCGAATGTCGGGCGGGATTACGTTACCTGTACGCCAACGCTGCGAATCGGTAAGAGGGTAGCGGCGATGTGTCGTTTGCTCGATACCCTCCGTAAATTCTGACGTTCGTCCTCGCTCGTTGCCCCCTCCACGCGATTTAGAAGCGCGTGCTTCTTTTGCAGCATTTGCTCGTACTCAGCCATTATTTTGACGATAACCTGGAGGACAAACGCCCCTCGCTCGTTATCCTCGACGAAGATGCCACTTGTCAATCGCACGTACATGCGTTTCAGGTATCAGTTGCCCCGCGCTCTTACCTGGGTTTCCGAAAAATCCTTGTCCATGAAAGGCTCGTCGGCGCACAGTATACGAATAGCCAAACCGGGCCCCGGGAAGGGATGCCGCTGAACGAGAGGGGCGGGCAGACCGAGATCGCATCCGAGTTGTCGAACTTCGTCTTTGTGAAAGTCCTTCAAAGGCTCGACGACGCGTCCCTGCGATCTCAAAGCTCTCACCAGTTCGCTGTCGTTGTGATGAGTCTTTATGGCATCCGCTTTACCTTTACGAACACACGGCAAACAAATATCCGTTTCGTACTCACTCAATGTTAACGAGTTAAACGGTAGCCAAGGGAAATATCACGGAGAAAGAAACTCACCACTGGCCAAGGAACTGGCGCTCTCTATGAGATCGGGCCTGAGCGTGCCTTGTCCGAGGAAGACCTCGTCTGGTTTCAGGCCCATTTCGGCCATAGCGTCATTCGCCACGCGAACGAAAACGTCTCCTATAATTTTTCGTTTTTCCTCCGGATTTGTCGTTGCGCTGAGCATTTTCGTTAATCTCGTTCTAGGACCACCGCCGCCACCGCCACCGCCACCGCCGCCGATGCTAGTCACGCTTCCAGCTTTGTTGTTGACAGAGTTTGCGTTCGCTGGTGGTACATTGTCGAGCGGTACAGAGGTAATACCTTGCATGAAATAGTGAGTAGCATTGATGACTCTCAGTCTGACTCCTAACTGCGACAAGCTTTCCTCCACAAGGGGTGTCTCCCCTTTTCGCATGAAGCCGTTGTTTATGTGAAGCGGAATCACTTGTTCCTTGGCGAGTGCCTTGTGCAGTAGAGCCGCGCAAACCGTGGAATCAACGCCGCCGCTCACCAACAGCTACCGTCATTCCAGTTCATTATATTTCGTTGCCGGATGGTGTCAGCCGGAGAGGTGGAAAACAAAAACAATAGTGGTACTTACCAAAACTTTGTTGGTGCCAACTGTATCTTTGATGTATCGAATACACTGTGCCTCCCGACTCTGCATCGTAAACGAGGCTGTACACCCCGAAATCCCGAAAAGAAAATTGTGCAACATTGCCGTTCCATTTGTCGTGAGATCGACCTCTGGGTGAAACTGTACACCGTACAGTTTCATCTTTTCATTGGCTATACCGGCGATAAAGTTTGCCGATTTGGCCACTGTGCGGAAGCCTTCCGCAACTCTGCCTATACTATCCCCATGCGTCAGCAGAGTCATTTGATCCTTTTCCAAGCCTCTGCAAATACCGAGAAGAGAGTTTTTGCCGCAATTGCGAGAGCTTCAATGTTAAACGCAACTCACTTGAATAAGAGGCACTTGGGGTCTACTTCGATGGGCAGCTGACCATCCTCACGAGCCTCCTTTCTCAGAACTGTACCCCCGAATTCCTTGTTTATCATTTGCATGCCATAACAAATACCCAATACCGGAATGCCTATTCGAAATATATCCCCATCGTAGCGCGGAGCATCTTCGTCATACACGGAATTTGGACCACCCGATATAATAATGGCTCTGGAACAAGCATGAGTTTCAAAATGACCGGTTTCAAAACCACTGCAACTCGGAATATCACTCATAACTGCCGCATACCTGTATCGCTTTTCCATAATGGTAAAGAGTGTTGTGTCCAGGGGAAGGATGTCACTGCAAACATTGAGCTCTCGTACCCTGCGATCGATCACTTTGCCGTACTGAGCACCCGCATCCAGAATCGCGACTCTCTCCACCGTATCCACGGCACTCATTGCCGCATCGTCTGACCCATTGTTTACCTCCGTCCTGAACGTTGTCCCTTCGGTGTTTTTGTCCATTCTGCCAACCCTCTTTTATCCTTTCCGAGATATCGCCTTTTTCCACCTCGATTCTCTGCATTAAATACATACACCCTCTCTGTACTGACTCTTTGCAAAACCAACGATTCTTGTTCGTGCTGAAGAGAACAAATTTTTTAAAATTTGGTAAGCGATTTGATCGGCCAAGAGATTGGTCGATCATCTCGGATGATTGCGCGCGACTCTGCCGGCCGATCCAATTAAATATTTGTGTCAGGGGTTATCGCGGTCCCTCAAGGATCGCCGGCTCCATGCCGCCTCCGCGTTTCGAAAGAATTTCAAGACGACCCCCCCCTCCCCGCCCTGTCCCTCACGCGTTATATTGCTATTCTTTCCGGCTGCGTGGCCAAATTGTACTTTGAACATTTTTTTTCCGTTTGCGGTACGTCACAAACTTTGGAAATCAGCTGTCGAGACGTGGCAAATCGCTGTCTCTTGTCTCCGTGCCAACATTCATTTTCGAAGATGCAAACCTTGAGGGTAATAATTCGTGAAATGCATATACATGTATACGGATAATCCCGTACCACGAGCCACATATACATGTCGACACACACTCACACACACGTACATCGCGAGTGTCGAGGATGAACGAGAATCATCGACGAAAACGCACATTTTTTTGTTCCTACGAATGAAAGGTTGAGAGAATAGCGAGATGGGAAAATAAACTAGCAAATGAAAGTATAAAATTTGACACGTTTAATCGGACCGAACGATCGATCGTCTTCGGATAATAACAAATGACCGGTCGCAACATTAGAGCGGAGCACGTTCCTTTTTCTCGCCAGTCGATCGCGCGATAGACACACCGAAATATCGTTTGAACAACACGACCTGATGATTTATCGTCAGAGTCAAGACGAACAACTCACCAAATTCACGTACCAAAGCTATAACAGATTTCACCTACGGTTTATCCAAAGTTGAAAAAATGAATTACGAGGGGAAAAAACGAATATAAGGGCACACAGAAGGTAGCGGCCATTTATCGCCACAATATGCGCACACTGACCGCAGTAGCGCGCGTGAGGTGCTAAGAAACGAACCACACTTCGGAAGCCAGAGTGCCGCCATCACTCGCCCACCTCGAGCATCTCCGATCGCATGGCGGGTTTTTTGAATTTTTAGTCAACCATTGCAGGAGCCAGCCTTCTCTCGCTCTTTCTCTCTCTCTTTTCCTTACGTTCTTTCTGTCTCTTTTCTCTTGCTCTATCTTTCAGTTTCCAAATACCGTACGAGAAGGTCCTTACTTCGAATAGCGGAGGACAAGTATCATTGTGTCGGAACAACACGATACTTCCGGCGACATTTTCGTGTCTAATTCGAGATGAATTTCTCGACAGTTGCGACAAAGTTGTTTCGCATGCTTTGTTTTTTTCATTCTCTTGACCGATCAGAGTCACCGGCTGGGTGTGAAAGACCAATACTCCACCAGAACGCGATTCGGTAGTGAAACACCGAAAATCATTTGATCAGGAGTTCGAGACGCGCGTGCGCCATAGCAACCACACGAAGAGTGGGAAGCGCGCGCGAGACACGTCGGAGAGAGCAGTGGTCACAGTGGAGAGCGAACGTTCGATACGTAAGGACAATGTTTTATCGTTCAACTAATCTGTAAGCGCGTGTGAATAAATCGTCTATCCCTCGATGTATCTCCTTGCGACTATTCTTACTGTGGCGACCCTCGCGGTCCACGCCAACCCCGAAACGTCCACGCGGCCCTGGTACGAGAATTTGCCGACAGTATCGATGGACTACAAAGTGCACATTGATGCCGGCAAAGAGGATTGTTATTTCCAATACGTCAATCCTGGAGCGACGTTCTACGTCAGTTTTCAGGTATGATACCAACGAGATATGGTTTTTGCAATATTTTGACAATCTCTGTGGATCGCGATGAGAGCATCGGTGGTCAGGTCGCCATATGGCCGTCTACCAAAATAAAAAGAGACACATAAACGCCGTGCCGTCTTATCGCCTGGATAAGATTACCAAAGTGAAAGTAGTGGCCCACGTTCTTCGTTGTTCTTTTTTGTTTGCTTTTTCTTTGCTGGTGGTTTTCGTGGTGGTTTATGGTTTCCGTGGTGGAAATACAGATTAGAATTTTGAACGCGCTTTCTTCAGGTATTGAAGGGAGGCGATGGAAAAGCTGGCTTCGCTGTCAGAAATCCAGAAAATGCTCTTGTACTGCCTTATCAATGGCGTGCCAGCTCTGATTATCAAGATACCTCTGCGAGTGGTGGCTATTACAGTATCTGTGTGGACAACCAGTTTTCCAGGTTTGCTGCTAAACTCGTCAATCTGTACATAACGGTTATAAGGTACGTATCCACTGGGTCGTTGGAGATAATTTATTCTTTACCTCACCACGTACAATCCTCATGATGCGTCACGTACTCTTCCAGATACGATCAGTGGGATAAATTTACCAAGGAAGTTGAGGCACTGGATCTTTCTGTCGAAAACTTTACGGCAAGTATCGCTTGTTCAGTCTTGGCGGAATTCATAGCTCTCTTCCACCGACTAACTTTTTGTCTCGTCAACTTATATCGTGTAGAATACAATTGTTGGCGTTGAGAGAAACATCAACCAGATAATGCAGTATCAACATCTAAGCAGAAGTCGAGAAGCTCGAGATTTCAATCTCTTGGCGGACAACAATTCCTACGTGCAACAGTGGTCTTTGGCTCAAATGATCGTCATTGCCGGAACTACGATACTTCAAGTTTACTTCGTCAAGAGATTGTTTCAAGCTCGAGAAGGGGGTGGCGCTGGCAAGGCGCGCATTTGAACGAGCGCCACAAATAGCAAAAGATTCTTTATCTTTTCGAGTCGTCACGATCAACGGGGGAGGCCACAGCGCCTATACCTCTATTGAGTAAGTCAAGCGTGCCAAACGTGAATGACTTTCCTCAATGCTTTTTTAATACTCGCGAAAAGGCTGTCGCGAAGCTACCGTTTCAACAAGTATCGATACAATTTTTGCATTCCACGGGCTCGTTTTTCTATAGCTCTCTTTCGAAACGTTGACGGTACTCTTTCGCAGTCTTAGCAAACGACTGAGACCTCCTTATCGCACTCGTACGATACATCATTTTTGTTAAAGACATCAAATTTATATTTTATAATAACGATATATATATCTATATATATATATATATTTGTGTGTGTGTGAGTCTGTGTAAGATGAAATCGAACGAGTCTCCAACTTTCCCTCATTGTTTGATCAACGAGATTCGGTTCATTGAACAAACAAAGAGCATCGCGGGAAGCGTGTTTTTATTTGTCATCACAACGCATGTTTTACTTGTTGTTGCGACACGCTTGTGCCTAATGCGAGCAAACGGTGACGCAAGCGTAGATTTTTCGCTCTGACGTGTTCCGAGGCGACTTCCTTCGCGTGGTTGCCCGGGAACCAACCCTGCTCTCCGCCCAACAATTTTTCTCCCAAATGCCAGCCGTCGCTCATTTTTCTCAGTACGTTGATGACTTCGCCTGAAAAAGGAAACCAAGAGAGAAGGGGGTGATAAAGAGGAGGACGACGGAGAAAGGAAAAGAGCGGTCGCAACGAAGAACGTCAGAGGTAGGCGGACCTGGTTGGACGGAGAGTTCGTCCGGTTGACCCGCCGCGTACGGATAAAGAACCATCACCTGAGGACAGTCCCAGGTCTCGTAGATAGATTCGCCTACCAAGTTCGGTTTGGAAGGCGAGACCGCATCGAGCCAGCGTTCTCGCTCGGTTGGATTTTCACAACCGAGAATATACTCGACGCGGCGTCCCAGATGATTCTCCAGCAAGGTCAGGCGCATAGCGTTACGTCCGGCGAAGGGCGATTCCTCGTCGACGCTCTCGAGCTCGAGGAAACTCCTCTTGCAGCTGTCGACGACCGTGTACGTTTCCTCATCGGCGCTGAAAACGAAGACAATCTCAAGTTGCGTTAAGCCGCCGATTGTTACGCGGCCCATAACGAAAGGGTAAAGGATGGGGGTCTGCTGGCTGGTGGGACCGACCTCAACTTGGGCTTGGCGATGAGAAGATGATCCGTAAGCAAGAAGAGACAGAGACGAATCTTTTGATACTTTCTTCCGAAGGTCAGTCTGTAATCGACGTCGGACTTGGCGATCAACCGAACGACCGAGCCTCGTCGTACAAGGTAACGATCTCTCAGCTCGATTGGTCGTACTTTCGAAGAGTACTCGAGTTTTCTAAAAAAAAAAAAACCGCGTACCGCTGAATCGATCGTACGAATCGAGTCTTCGAGAATTGCGCGTCTCGCTACATTTACCTCTCGAGGGCCTCCGTTTCGACGAGTCTTCCGGCCGCACGCGCTCCCTCGTTGCACTCGATGACGACGGCCCCGAGGTCCGAGAGCGCGCTCTCCCAGCTCTTCCTCTCCTCTCGGTTCTCGATCGATAATTTGGATAGAACCGCGTCAGCCAACAGAGGCAACCTAGTCGCGTGGACATTCACAGTTGACGGATGATACGAATCTGAACGAGTATAGCTCGGAGGTTCGTTGAGCGATTTTACCTCGTGACGCGCTGCATCGGTAGCATGAGAAAGGAGTGGAGCGAGAGACTCTGACAGGCGGGTCGGGACTCTATCCGTGATATCGCCTCGATGAATCTCGAGCCTCTGCCGTTCCTATTGAGCCGTGTTCGCATTGTCCGGTGAAAATGAAAAGAAAGGGAAAAACAAAGAAACTCGTCGAGAAAGAAGGAAGACAAGCTCAAAGGGTGTTCGGTAGTCGATGAGGAGAGCAGGTCCCAGCTAACCTCAATTCCTTGAGAGTTGCGTCGATGCTGACTTGATTCGAGCAATAGGCGATGTAGGCGCTCGAGAAGGTACGGGCGTAATTCGACAAAATGGCAGGAAGACCCGGAAGCATAGGATCCTCTCTCCAAACGGCCTCGAGCTCAGCGAGCAGGCTCTCGGACGCCCTCAGTACACCGGGCACCCCGCCGAACAGTTTCTCTCGCTCGCTCGGCGTCAAAATCTCGTGGACCAATTCGTGATTGTTGAGATACTCGTCGACAAGGACCCGCAGCGAGTTCAGGTAGGAAGTCTCGGAAGTGAGAATTTCGAATTTGGCCTCCTGGCATTTTCTCTCGTCAGGCGTCAGGCGTTCTACGTCAACGGAACGAGGATAGAGGGAGTGAGAAAAGCGGATAAAGCGGCGCGCACTCTTGGCGGGTAAACGCGAAACGAAAAGACGATACTCACGAAGGAGACCGCTACTCCTGACACGAGGTGTTCGACTCCACAGGCTCTCGCGTCCGTCGGATCGAACGACTTCGGGCTCCGAGGATGTCGGATCTCCCACCTGTCGAACCAAACACTCGAATCTTTGATTCGCGCCTAGCGTTTATCGACCCTAGAATCCCGTCGTGAGCGGCTCACCTCTTCGTAACCTTCGGAATCCGACTCGAAGAAAATCCTGGCGGCAGCTGCTGTGTAAAATTGGTAGAGGGATTCCCGTTCCTCGAAGGCTCCGTAGCAACCGTCTGAAAGAAAAGAGCGAGGCGTTCAAACGTGCGACCCGCGACGGAGTCAGTGAAAAAAAATAACGTGATAAAAATGTAAATAAGAAGAAGAAAGAAACGAGAGATTCGTGACCATGGCGGTTGATCCTCCAGCCGTACTCCGTATTGGCGTACCCATCGGTGCTCGAATCTCCGTAAATGTCTCGCTCGCTGGGCGACGAGAGGGGTCGCCGCCCCGTCGTCGTCGTCGGCGTTACCGCAGCCACCGGCGTCGCCTCCGTTTCGAGATAAAACTTGGAGAGACCGGTGAAGCCCCTTTTGCCGAAACGTTTCTTGAAACTGAAATACTTGCGGGCATCGTTCGGACGCTCCGGGCTGGAGGCGTCACCGCGACTGACCTCTTCGAGATTGCTCGCGGCTGTTCTCTGGCGGATTCGCCCGAGGCTACCCTTCGTGATGCTCCACGTACGTCGAAGCATCTTTATTCGTCTGCCAAACGTCTCGGTCAGACTGGATTCCCGTGGAGGCGGTGGTATCGGTCTCGAGGGGATCAGCCCTGGTGAGTCCGAGTGTCGTCGAGGGGAACAGGCGGAGGTGAGAGAAGTTTCCTCTTCGTCGTCGCCGCCACCGGCGCGTTCGGCCTCCTCGTCCCCATCCGTACCGCTGCTGAACTCGTCCGACGGAAACGAGGAAAAGAGGGTCTCGTAGTTGGAATCGTTCGACGCTGTATCTGCGAAGGAGTAAAGAGCAATGCGCGAGTGTAAATCGTCGTTTCTCCGGACGACGGTGTAAACGAGATTGGGAAGAGCGACAAGAGGGAAGAAATGAAAGACGCGCGCGGAGCCCCGGTCGAGCGCGCGCGGGTTATTCGAAACCTTCGAGAACGTAGCAAGAGGTCTCCTGGGTGTCGATTGAGGAATCCTTGCCGGCGTTGTTCCACCTCTCGATGATTCTCAGCTGAACGAGACCGGCGGTCGCCGGTGGTGAAGCTTCGATAACCTCGGACCGTTCGTTCTCGACTTTCCCGGAGCGGCTCGTCCCGATCAGGAGAACAGAACCGGTACCGATTCTTACGGCCACTTCAAAAATTACGTAGCGCACGGTCAGAACAAAGCGGGCGCGTATCCCTCCTCCGGACCAGTGATCTCATCGTTTCGAGATTCCGAGTCTCCCCCTCCGCCTCGCGAACCACCGCAGCGCAGCGAGAGCGATCGTCTCGGTGAAACCCGACGAGTTTCTCGGGCTCCGTCCGCGACTCCCCCCATTACGAAGAGTCGCAACGAGACGTCGCCCTCTCGACGACACGACGTCCCGGAGATGCGACACTCGGGACATGACACGAGTGTCGGATCTTCGGGCAGACGGAACGCGATCAGCGGCACGGCGAGTTTTACCTTGGGTGTTGGGGCGTCGCGTCATTCTCTCTATCTCTCCCTCGCCCTCTTTTTTTCGCTCTTTCTCTCTCTCGTAAACTTCTTTTTGCTCCACGCTTAGGGTAGCTGACGCGCGGAACCGCCTGCCGTTTCTCGCCGCGCGTCTCGCCCGTGACTGCGGCCGCGGTGCGCTTTCACCTCGTTCGCCTTCTCTCTCTCTCCCTCTCCCGTGGTAGCTCGAGAGCGGGGGCATCCGAGGAGGGAAGGAGAGAGGGATCGAGAGCTCGATAGCCTTCGAGTTCCTCCGAGGTAGAGGCGCACCGTGACGTTTTCATCAGGACAGGCGAGCTACGCCTATAGGCGGAGTGGACGGTGAATCCACGCGAGAGCGGTATCGGCCTCCCGAGGAACAACGTACCGCCTTGACTCTTCCGTAACGGCAAACTCGATCTCGGTCGCACGGCGCGTCTCGCCCGGCCGGACTGCGTTCTCCGTTCCTCTCTCGATTCACCGGAATCTCCGTTTCTCCAGCTGGAAACACGAAGGATCGTTAGATCCCAGGGACTGGGATGGGTTGGTAGATCAGGAGAAGCGAGAGTACCGTGCGTGGCGAGCGGAAAGGGGCGTAACGCGGTTCGTCCTCTCGCCGGAGGTTGTTATCGTCGTCTCCGGATCCTCGGAAGGTCGCAGCGGCGTTCCGAGACCCGAGAGATCCGAGTCGAGTTCCGATCCGTCGTATATGCTGTTGACGCGCTCGTCGCTCGTTTCTGGTCCCCCGACATCGTCGTACGTATCGTCCTCGTCGTCTATGGACGAGTAGTCGTTGTCGGTCATCGAACGATCGCCGTCGTCGTTGCAGCCATCGCCAGCACGCCCGATCACGGCCCCGCCTACGTCGTCGTAAATGCCGCACTCATCGTCATCGTCGTCGCCGTTGTCGTTGAACACCGGCGGTGGACCAACGTCGTCGTAGTCGTCGTCATCGTCGTTGTTCCGCAAAGAATTGTCGGGTGTCGTGGCGCTCGGTGGCCCTACATCGTCGTACGCCTCGTTCGTGCTCCTCCTTTCCATCGAGTTTTGCCGCGATTCAGAGCCGGTTGCGCGCGCCGCAGCAGCAGCGGCGACTCTCTCGATAATCGCGCGTTCAACACGCTCGGCCGTTTCCAACCTTCCGTGGCGAATCTTGGAGCGACGTCCGCAGCCGCCGCCGCCGCGGCGCCTCCGCTGCTCCGCCGCTCTGCTCACCTGTTTACCCGTAACAAACATCGCGCGTTAGTCCATCGGGGAACGAAACGTGAAATACCGGAATTTACAGGTGCCCCGATAAGAAACGCCAGGCACGAGAGAAACATCGTAGGAAAGGTGTGAAATCGGATTTCGAGAGAAATTGAGAACGAAGGGGGAAGAGGTGCGTTTGTTTGTGTATCGGCGATAGGGGAGCTCGATCGCGCGGCGCGTGCGACGAATACCGGAGCAGCCCGCGTTCAACTTTCGATCGAGAAGAGCGACCGGGAGACCGAGAGGGAAAGAGAGAGATTCCGTTTGTACCTTGAAACTCGGACGTCTCGTTGTCGGCGGATCGAGAGGCGGCGGCAGCTGGCTCGAATCATTTTCTAGATCGAACGGTAACAGCTGCAATGGCAATGTCGCTCTCTTCAACGCGAGACTGTCGATAGTCGTCGGTCTCTCTTTCGAATCCTCCGCGGAGACGATTGTTCCGCTTGTCCTACCATCGACAGCATCCACCCCAATTTTTGCTTCTCCTTGATCACCGACATCATCACCACCGTTCCTCGATTCTTCGATCATTCCGCGAATCTGCATCACTGGAATCTCCGCGGTCCCATTCGACCCGCCTCATGGCGCAATCCCGCCGAACAGTTTGAATTTTTTTTTCGACTGCCCGCGCTCTTCTCGCGGTCTATGTATCCCCCCCACTCGTCGCACGTTCCCGCGATCCGTCGCGTGCGACACTCGCCCGAAAACGTTGCGAGGCGACTGCTGCTGCTGTTGACGCGCCTGGTCCACGATTCGCGGATTAATCACGGCCTCTCCGTTGCAACCGGCGACTCTCGCCGAATCGCGCCCAACCGGCTTAAACCCCTCCCCCCTCGGACGAATCAACAATTATTTTCGAAAAGTGGCGGGTCCACTGGATTAAATGTATTTTTTAGTCGAAGCGCGACCGAATACGCGAGCCCGCGATGACTGCGCCCCAACGACGGGTTCGCGAGTAGTGCCGCCGCACCGAACGATGATCGAGTTTGAGCCTCGGTCGAACGAGAGGCGTTCTCGACCGCTAGAGCGCGCCACGAGATTAGCGGTGTCCCTCTGTGCGGCGGTGGGGCGCGACCGTACCGCGCGACCTTGCGTCCGAGCGAATTACTCTCCATCCTACCGAGAACCGCTCCTCCTTTCCTATCAATTTCTCCCGGCGGCACTTTTCTTTTTATTTTCCGGATTCGTGTATTCGCGCGCGTTCAAGACTCTCTCGCGCGATGAACGCGCATGATCGAGTCGCTTACGTACCCCAATCGTTGAATCCCGAAAGATTGACCTTTCGTGCGACGTTGCGATTGGCAAAAAATCAGCGAGGTGTCGTCCGCCTTGTCCACGATTCTTCGTACTGCCCGCTCGAGATGGTCGAGCCGATACCTCGGACCATTATCATCGAGTATCCGTGCAATCTTATCTCCGACATTCGTAGCAACGCCGCAACCACGGTTCGGGCTTTACATCGGCCGCGGTCACTCGCGCGCGCGCGCCTACCTGCTCTTTCGAATTTCAAATTGCAATGTTTTTTTTCTTTGTTGTTCGCACACGGCAATTTTACGAGCAATCGATCGTTCGCTCGGCCCAGGGGGCAAAGGGCGACCTTTGTCGCCTCGTACGTCGCGCGATTCCACCTCAGCCCCCCTCCGCTGGAGTTTGATCACCGTTTTTTCGTCTCGTCTATCCTTCGTCGCGATATCAACGACGAGATCGCGCAACGCAACGATCAGTCGTCTATCAGGGACCTCGCAACTCGCAACGATCCTCTCAGCCATCGATACTTGCGCAATGACACTCGATCAGGTAATCCCGTGCGTCAACGGGAAAACCATTTCTATCGCACCGTCCGGATCCGACGATTCTCTCTTTTTTTTCGTCCTTCGGGGCTTCTCTCCCAGAGATATCGCCAGAGATATCGCAGATTTAAACTTGTTCGCTAGCGAAATTCACGAATCTTGATGGAGGATCATTCTAAAAAAACCACGCTCTATGCGTTGTCCAGTCTCGATGCTTTCTCGCTCCGTGTTTGATCTATATTTTTCCTATTTATATCTTTGTATCGTATTTATTCTGATCACCCGACGATTTGCGTATACCAATTGTTTTGGTACGGTATTCTTGTAAAAACTGGATTCTAGAGCTCTAACAGCCGCCACTCCTATATCTCTGTCTCGTTTCTCGAGCGCACGTACGAGGAATTGAGGGATTGCTCTTTTTCGCAGGATTTCGAAGCAGCGGCCGCGGCCGTGCAGAATATGTCAAAACGTCCCACGGACGAGGAACTTTTGGAACTGTACGCGCTGTTCAAGCAAGCGAACGTCGGTGACATTGACATCGGTGAGTCAACGAGAAACTTCTCCGGATCCGAGATATCCGTGTCTCGTTTCTCGCCAATCAATTTTTTTTTTATTTTCTCATCCCCCATCGATACAGCCAGGCCAGGAATGCTCGATCCGAAAGGGCGAGCAAAGTGGAGTCAGTGGGATAAGAAAAAGGGAATGTCGCGAGACGCCGCCAAGCAGGCTTACATAGCTTACGCCAACGGTCTCCTCGCCAAATACAAATAAACAGCGACCTCTTTTACTTTTCCGTTTGCGCTCGTCGTCGCGTCTTCCGACGTAAGCGTTCAAATTTTTCGAAGAGAATAAACGTATGAGATCCTTTCCGGAAGAAGAAGCGCGTCCGACCAAATTTCGTTCCTTTCCCACTGCGCGTTCCCGCGTCCCTCCGTACCGCGGTTACGGCCAAACGTATCTCTGGAATTTAACGTCGCGTTTCCGAATAACGCACTTTCACGTCGCACGATCAAGCTCGACGTGGCCTAGCCGGATACGCCGTGTGAATCACGATTTACCGTTCGCGCAAACGCGCACTCGAATGTGCATCTCTTTTCAATCGTGTCGCGTCGCTGCATTCGCGAGACCCGTGTATCCGTCACTCTCCGCCGACTCTTATCGGACCAGTCTGTACGCGCATGTTACTGCGCCGCTACCCCCTCTCCTCGCATATTCGGTCGCCGCAAAATCACGAACCATCGCGCGCGGTCGACCGCAACAGTCGTGTCCCGCGGTTCGTCTACTAAGGTTTGTTCTTTGTCGGCTCTCCAACCGGGTCGCCTCCATTTTCCTCTCCTGCGAGAATCAAATAATCATCATGTCTCTGGACGAGGTAAGTCGATTGGATCGTCGCGTTTTCTTCTCAGCGTCGATTAACCAGTGTTCGTCGCAGCCGTGGCCTCCGTTGCGAGTATAGCGCGCGGAGCGACAAAGGCCACGGTGTCGATAGCGGCGGCGCAGTGAGCCGTTTCGCGGTCACCCGTTGGCGCTTTATAAGCCGTTGCGGCACCGTCGTGTCAACATCCTCTCAATATTATTTATTTCTTCTCCCTTCGGTCGTCCCCTAGGAATTCGCAACAGCCGCCGAGGATGTCAAGGAACTCGCGACTGTTCCATCGGACGCTGATCTTCTGGAGATGTACGCTTTGTACAAACAAGCGACCGTAGGAGACTGCAATACCGGTACTTTTGTCAATCTTCTTGACGCTCGCCTCGCGATTATCATCGATCTACCTTGCCCCCTCGTTTATCCACAGATCGTCCGGGAATGTTCGACTTCAAGGGAAAAGCCAAGTGGGACGCCTGGAACGGAATCAAGGGAACATCCGCGGAGGATGCCAAGAAACGCTACGTGAACAAAGTCAAAGAGCTCATTGCCTCGATCGGTAAAAAATAGTTTTCAATAATGTGGACGACTCGCACTCGCGCACAATGGAATTGCATCCGTTCTTCGTCTCTCTCCCGCTCTTCCGGAGAATCCCTGGCGATCGGTAGGAAGGTGGGAAACGGGGATAGTTTACCAAAGAATTTACGCACCGACAAGTTGCTTCGAATCGAATAAATTACGAACAACGAGATATTCGCTTTTTATTTGAAGCACTCGAAATATTGGGTGTAGTAAAAAGGAATCCATTATTCTTCGGATAGATGGCTTAGGTTATTTGTATTTCGCGTTCTTTAAGTCCGATTGAGTCACACAAGATGGCGTTAGAAAAACGAGATTTCGTTCTGCCCGAAACTTTGGCCACAGTTTTGTGATTCTTTGACTCTGTTTGACTCCAGAAAATAATGTATTTATTTTTACTATACCTAATGTTTGTTATGAAGTGTACAGGGGAAACGATAAGACGCAAAACAACACGCTCGGACGAATGAATTTTAATATTGTATTTATTTAAAGCTTACAAGTCTATTGTTCTTATCATTATATACAGATACGCGAGTTAATCGATAATTAAGAGGAAACTAAAATTGTGCTAGAGCGGAGGAGGTAGCCACCAGGAGGTGGGGACTGCTGGTCGACGAGAGCAACACGCGAGGTACGTATTGCTTTCGAATAAAATAAAGAAACGAAAGAGTAAGAAAGACCGGGGTTTCGGTATTGCGACTCGAGAAGCATCCGAGCCGTTCTCGGTTGCGCGCGCTCGCTATCTCTCTCTCTCTCTCACCCTCCCCCCCCCCTTAATCTCACCAACGACAAAAATCAGACGCCCGTGTTACGTCGATTCGATATAAAACAAGTACATCGGAAATTGGTCAAAGCGCGGGCTGACCCTTACATTTTAATATTACAGCGATTATTGGTGGTATTATTTATTGTTACGATCATCGTCATTGTCACACTGCGCGCGCGACGTACCTCCTCAAGCCGTACTTAAATATCTACGTTGAATGTGAGTCAAAGGATGCGCGGATGGTAGTCGGATTCGCGTAGCTGCCGATTTTAATCGATCATTATTGTTATTGTATTCGCCGTAGCTTGCGACCACAGACCAGCTCCTTTTTCTTCGCTCTCTTCTTGACTTAACGATTAGGATAGTCGAGTTTTCTTCAAGTTTCGCTTCGTCGTATCTTTCGGCTCGGTGGAACGGCCCGCGACCACCACTCCACACTCCCGTTTTTCAGGGGCGATTGTTTATCGGATATCGTACGAGAAAAAAAAAAAGATAACGGGGACAAAAAATCGTGCCCTCTGAAATCGTGCTCGCGCCGAGGATACGTTGCACAGAGGTGATAAAGAAAGTGCAGCCCCGTCGCAGCACCATCGTTCGTCGAAGCAAACTTTTCCAAAGTCGCATCGAGTTTGGAGAAACGGGAGACAACGAAAGAAGAAAAAAAAAAGAGTCGAAACATCGGTACCATTAACGCGGTGATCGCGTATCGTTCGAATGCCCGTTTTCTTTGATGAATTTTGACATTTATTTTCGGCCAATGAGAAGTGCGCACAAAAATTGGGGAATAGGACGATCGAAAGGTCTCGGCAGCGGCGACTCTAGGCTTCTCGGTTCGCGTGCGCGGCTGGGTCAAAAGAGGGGCGAAAAAAGAAAGAGAACGGGGCACGTGACGAAACAAAAATTAATCCACTCGCAAGGCCTCGGACGAAGGATGAATTTGGCGCGTTTTGGCCCGTGGCTCGGCGAAACGAGCAAGGGTGGGGGAAAGAGGAGGGGGGGGGAGGATCAAACGAGAGAGGAAGGAACAAGAAAACGAACGATAGAGTGAATGGATAGTCGAGGGTCCAACGAGGTGGGTGAGGGAGTGTCGTCGGGAGGACGTTACTTTCGCTTTGTTTTCTCGTGCTTGGTACTCGTGTGCGGATGATGGTGGTGATGATGATGGTGATGATGATTCGACTTGATTCTGCTAAGGTAATCGCCGTGTTGCGCTTTCGCAGCGTGGCTACCAGTTGTTGCGGCTGCGGCGTTGGCGTCGTTGACTCTTTCATGACTCGCGGGACGACTCGTCGAAGCTTCGTTTAACCTGACAAAAAAAAAGGAAATTTACGGAAAACCACCTACGAGCGAGCCCCGATTCCTCACTCGCTTTTGTTCAACTATTCCGAGTGGTGGTACGTGGTTAGTACGAGCGCAAGCTCTCGATTCGTTAGGTTTGCCCGAAAACGGATCTTCGAACGATGGTACTTTTTTTTTCTTTCCTTTCCTTTTCTCCTCTGCGACGCGTCATCGACCGGAGCCTTTTTTCAAGGGGCGGAAAAACGAGAGAAAACAAAAAAAAAGTTGCATCGCTAGGGGGCGATCGAAGCCCGTCAGCAGCGATCGCGTTTCTCGACACTGGGAAAACGAAATCTGACAAGCGGAGGCGGGGGGCATTTAATTATAATAATCTATAGGATAGTATGGATTTAACTATACGTGAGCAGAGACTGCGGCACGCCGTTGACCGTCTTGGATTTGAGAACGTCGTTTTCGTAAAACATGACCGTCTCCTTGTTGCCCTCGGAGATTCTGCAAAGCGATACGGATGGGGAGGGACACGTCAGAGACGGCAAACAATGGGGTTTTAGCCTCGGATCGTTCGTAACTCTCGTGGCTTACGTTTGCGTGGTCAGTTTCTTCCCGTTGACGAATCTCGTTGATGTACTCGTTCTTTTCATGTTGAGTCCCTGACCGTCGAAGTTCATGCTTCCGAAACTGGAGGTAACCTCGGCGCCGCCCATGTTCATACCCATTCCCATTCCCATTCCCATCCCCATACCCATTCCCATTCCCATTCCCAATCCTCCGCCGAACCACGAGTCGAACGGCGGGAAGATATCGACCTGTCCGAAAGGGCTGAGAGTTTGCGATGGGTGCCTTGGCTGACCATGCCTGTGACTTCCGCTGCGTCTTCCGCCGCCACCGCAGCCACCACCGCTCGCCCCGTTCAGCACTGCACAAATTTAACTCAATTACGTCCACGCGTTTGCGGTGAATGGGAAGAAAAGAGAGCGAAGCAAATCGCGGGCCGTTGCGAAACTCCCACCACTCCTTACCATCGAGGAGATCGTTGAACGGCGAAGCGCCGAAAAATTCTCGAAAGACATCCTCGGGATCCCGAAAGACGAACCACTGTCGCATCAACGGCTCAAAGTCGTCCTCGTGTCTGCGCTTGCTGCCAGGTATCTGAAGACCCTCCTTTCCATACTGGTCGTATACACGCCGTTTCTTTTCTGCGCAAATTACGGAAACGAGTATTAAATTTTCGTTCGTTCTCTTTGCTCTCCATTTTCGGGCGAGGTAAAGAGCGCAGGTTGCAAAAGTATCGGGAGACTCTTCGCGCAGTTCGTGCATATCGTGCGCGGATCGGAACCGACCCGGGAGAAACGGGTAGAATGCGGATGGGGGGAGGGGCTCTCTCTCTCGGGAGGAATACAAACAACCGAGTCACACGGATTTTCGCGCGGTACCGAAAAATTGCTCAAAGGGTGATTCGAAGCGAGTGTGGGTGGGAGAAAATCCTGCGCGTTCCGATCCGCTCCTCTTACGGAAATATTTCTCGTCGTACGCTCTTCTTCTAGCATCTTTGCCGTCAGATTTTTCGGTTCATTTGGATTTGTTTTTCATCGACGATCCGGCAACAGAACGTACAAATTTTCATGGTTAGCCGCGGAGTGGTAGCGCGCAGGCGCGGCGATCGCGACTCCGCGGCTCTGGATCCGACCGCCCTTTAGCTCCGTCAAATTTGCAATCGTCTTTGTCGACTGGAACGTTCGGAGTTACTCACCATCGATCAAAACCTCGTATGCCTCGGATATTTCTTTGAATTTTTTGTTGGCTTCTTCCAGATTGTCCGGGTTCTTGTCGGGATGCCATTTCAGAGCCAATTTTCTGTACCTGCAATCACGAAACGTGTTTGCAATTCGTTCCGACAACTTTGGAAACGACTATCATCGTACGCGCACGCGCGCTTTCAAACTCACGCTTTTTTTACGTCCGCCGCCGTCGCGGTGCGAGTGATCTCGAGGATCACGTAGTAGTCTACCATCGCGGGCTCGGAGGACCACCTGACCAAAAACAAAGAGAAATCCCGTAATGTTGCGTCACTGTATTAGTCATTAGCGGCGGCGGAGGCGCGCAACGAGGAGGATACCGATCGGCTCCCTCGATCGAAAAACCGCGCGCGAGCCGAAATACGCCGCGAGTACTCTGCGGCCGATCGAGCGAGGTGGGCGGTCTCGGTCACTCGCGTGACGTCACTCGCGCATACACACACACACTCTTTCTCTCTCGTACATATTTGGCGAGGAAAGTCGCGCGATCTGAGAAAAAAATTGTCACTTGCCGGGGGGCAAGGGGGAGGGGCAAAAACGTGCGCGCGAGCGGAGCCTTTCGAAGCAAAACAAACTCGCAAGCGCGCGTACACGAAATAGCGTCGGAAGTGGGAATTTGAATTTTTCGCCGAAACCCGTCCGATCGCGAGGGGGAGGGGGGATTCGATCGTGAATCACGGGATAAACTTGTTGCTCGCCGCTACAACGCGCTCTCTTGCGCGGTACTCGCGAGGCCGCGCGGTTCTTATCGCGCGGTTTCTCAACGCGGCGACCGATAACTCGTTCCCAGTCGCCCCTCTTCCGGCCAAACTTCTTCTCGACGTTTCGTCGAAACGACGCGTCAAAATAATAGACGCTCGCAGTGACGCGCGGACGGAGACCGCCGCTCTGGATACCCCCGGCCATTTTTTCGCCTACCTGAGAGCCACCTCTCGATCCAATCGCTTTCAAATTTTCCGACGAACGGTCAATGTACCGCAAAATCGTATTAAAGCGGCGCTTTCGATTTACCTGTGACACGAAGTATGGCCGTTTGTGCGAGCAAATTTCGTCGCGTCTCCCTTTGTTTGGCCTATACCGCTAGCTCCCAACGATATACCTCTCGTCGTCATCGACGTTTCCGCGCGGAGAGGGAATCCCTCTCTAGCCCCTCACCCCACCCCCCGCCCGTCCCGTAACCGAGCCATGTACACGCGCACGCATACATCATTCAATTTTATTTATTCTTTGTCGTAACGAGGGAACGATGCGTGTACGCGTGTCCTCCGCGGCAATGATGCGCTCGTTCGCCAAACCTCCGCTGCCATTGATGAAAAATCGGAGGGGCGACTTACCGAAAACACACACCGCGCGCGCGATCACTTGGCTCTCGGCTCTCTCTCTATCTCTCTCTCCCCTCGCTTGCTCGACCTCTCGTTACACTACACGGATTTTCACGTTTAAGCTCCGCTGTTTGACGAAAAAAAACACACACACTATTCGAAATGAAGAATCGCGACACGATTAATCGTATGCGGCACGCTTATCGAGTAGTGCTGCTGCTGCTACTGACGACGACAACGACGACGGATCCCGCACAACTCTCGTTGGGATATAATCGGGCAACGACGACTGGTCAACGGGAGAAACCTCGCGACAAAGGTGGAGAAACTCTGGTGCGATCTGAACTTGCCTCGGCGCTCACGGAAGATCGATATACTCGGTTACCGCGCTATGCCGCCGTGCGGGGGCGACACTTGCGCCCGCGCCAATCGTTCAAACCAAAAACGACAAACGCGACAATCTCGGAGAGTATCGCGAGTCGGACGGGTGTTGAGTGCGAGAAAATAAACGAGAGGTTTGGGTTTGTACACGCACGTATATTGACAACGATACAATGTACAGAAATAGCGCGCTCGGTGCATTAGTTGTTTTTATATGGGAATGGGCAAATCTTTGGCGACGGCGATGAGTATCTGATCGATGCTTAGGCACCAGTTGGCAATGTTTTTGGATACTCTGCACCACTGCTCGCCGTGATGAGGTTCGGCCGCGACGCATCGCCTCTTGACGTCCTCCCGTTGCTCCTCGTTTCCATTGATGAGTTCGAACTTGTAGAAATATGCCCACGCGTCACCGAGATCGGGATCTATCTTAACGGTCCTGTTGAACCAGTCTCGGCACTTTGATATCTTGTGCTCACACCAAAAGAGCCTGAGAACAATAAGGATCAACGTGAATCGAAATCGAGGATTAGCGTCACTCCGATTTCCGGAGCAGTACGATTCGCTTACTTGGAGACGGCGAGAAGAACGTGCGGATCGTGCTCGCATTTTTTGAGGGCGTCGACGCTTTTCGTCTTTCGCTGGGGACGCGGTTCCATGAAGATAGCTTCAGCCCACAGGAGACCCGAGTTTGGACACTCCTGCAGCGCCTTTGCCATCAGTGTGTTCGCCATGTCGCGAACACCCCCCTGCCGCGACTCATTTCGTATCGCTTCGAGCCATAGTTCGGCGTTCTTTGGATTTCGCAAACGCGCCTTCTCGAGGACCGATCGAGCCCGCGTAACCTGATTCTTTCTGTGCTCGAGACTAGCCAACAGTCTCCATAGGGGTACGGACGTCGGACACTTTTTTATCTAAGCACGTGTCAAGATTTGTATATTTTGCATAGCCGAACATTTCGAGGGGAGGGAGAGAGAATGCGCCTCCACGCTCGCTTACCGCTCGATTGTACGTGTCGAGAGCAGTGTCGAGATCGCCCATCTGCTCCTCTATCGTACCCTTCATAAGCCACAGTTTTGGAAAGTCATCGAAAGCGTCGATCGCCTCGGCGAGAAGTCGAAGCGCCGCTCCAAGATCGTTGAGGGCCCATTCGAGTTTGGCGCTCTTCATCATTACCCTGGGTGTCGGGGCGGATGCTCGGGCTTTCGCCAACAAACGTCGCGCTCTCTCGTACTCGGAATTTTCGGACTCCAGTTTTACGGCCGCGAGCCAGATCTCCTCGGAATTAGGATTAGCCTGGAAGGCCAGTGAGAGGATTCCTCGAGCGGCTGGAACGTCGCCCTGTGGCAAATCGGAAAAGCAGAGTCTCGTAATTGTATTCGCGAACAAACGGAATCGGCAGAGGGAGAAATAAGGAAATAGAGTGAGTGAAAAGGTCTCACCGCCAGCCACTTGGATTTGGCTCCCATGAGCCAGAGAACCTCGCTTTTGGGACAGTGAGCGACTGCTCTCTGCAGCAGGGCCTCGAGAGACTCTCGACTCCCGTGGGTCTTTTCGAAATATGCTGCTCGAAGCCAGATTGATTTTTTACTCGGGAAAGCTGTGAGGGCGTACGCGTATACAGCCCGTGCGCATTCCAAGGCCCCTTGCTGAGCGCACTGCGACAAATGAAGAGAATTAAAAGACGATCGAAGAGAAATTAGAAAACGAGGGAGATGCGGAAAAAATGGAAACTCACGCTCTCGGCATCTTCCATCCACGTGTGCTTGCGATCCTCCTCCTCGACTCCGAAACCGATAATCGCTTTGACGATAACCTGACAGGAGTGTACAGCACCAGCCTTCTCGGCCTCGATCGCCTCCTTGAACCAGTGTTCCCGATTAATCTCGACTCCGTTCGCGCTCAATGAGGATATCGCGCGATCGATTATCTTCTCGACCATGTGTTTGTTGCCGTTCGCCTCCTCGAGTTTTGCCGCTGTCGTCCATATCTGACGATCGGTCGGAATATTTTCTCTCGCTTTGTTGAGTACTTTGCGAGCGTTGTCGTAAGTCTCCAGTCGAGCGAGAGCGAGCCAGAGATCAACGCTCGTTGGGCAACACTCAACGGCTCGGCTCAGGAGAATTCGCGCGTCCTCTGGCTCTTCAAGCTCCACCGCCGCTTTCCACAGTCTCACTGAGTTTGGTATGTGTTCCAGGGCTTTTCTGTAGACCCGTCTCTTGGCCTTTGTTTCGGTCTCGAGATCCGCCGCTTTTATCCATATCCTCACAGACGTCGGTATGTGTCTGACTGATTGGGCTATCACCGCCTTGGCCGTATCGGGCGGTTGAAGCCGCGCCGCTTCCAGCCATAGATCCTCCGAGCTCGGGTTCACCTCGCAACCTTTCATTATTAGATTTCTTGCCGCCTGTACCTTGCCGGTAACCTCCTCAAGACGCGCCGACGCTATCCACGCCGGAGGATGATTCGGGTTCGTCTCTCGCACGGATTTGAGGAGCAGCCGGGCCTTCTTTATGTCACTGCAACAAACGTGCTTTCGTTCAGTCGTTCATTCTTTCCCTTAGAAATTTGCTGCCTCCTAGGTAATGTACTTACTTTATATCACCGCCATAAGTTGGTATCATGCTCTGAAGATCCGTCAAATAACCCTTGGGATCGACGACCGTTTGGCCCTCGACCGAATCTGACACTTGATTCAGCTTCACGTTCATCAGAGTATTCCTAGCTTGGCCTATTTTTCGTAGATCCAGATCGCCTGTAGGCGTGAGCATACCCGGTGTTGCCGAACCTGGCATCATCGAGGCCAGTCCGCTCGAGGGGTCCAGGCTTGTTGTCGTCTCACCCCCCAAATTTCGCGCCAGCACAGAATCCGGCAGTGGAGTAAACTTTTCCGCTCGTGGATTTCTCTGCTTGCGATTTCGGGCATCCCCCACCTCGGGCACATTTTTCCAATCATCCTCGCTCACATTTACCAACTCTCTCTTCAGATCCGAAAATTGTTGCTGAATTTTTGGTCGCTCCTGACGATATCTTTCCAACTCTTCTCGCAAACGTTTCTCCCTGTATTCCTTGCGTTTTTCATCCATTCTCTTGTCGATGGCCTCATAAATGGCATCTGCCTCTTCGTCGTCTTTGTCGTATGGATCCTGCATGGGCAGTTTTACATTTTTTCGTTAGTCGTGTAGTCAGCCAGTAGACGGAATTCCATTGTCCGGCTTACCTTGCTGAAGAGGGATCCTCCATATCCGGAAAATTCATCATAATTCGAGTCGTTGAGATCCTCCTCATCCTCTTCCTCCTCCTCCTTCTTTTTGGCTCGTTTGGTCGGCGGTGCGTGTCTGTCGTCTCTGCGAATGCGTCAAACGATATGTGTAACCGAGCGTGTGCTATCCTTGGTTTATCCACCTCTGTGCACTACTCACGATACGTCGTTGGCGTCACGGGCTGGTCCGATGTCAGAACGCGTCGTGAATCCAGTCGCTCTGGAATCATATCGCACCACTTTTATCCCGCTGCGTGAGGCTGCATCATGTCAACAACGTTGACGGAGGTTACACCAGAGTCCTGCGACTCGTTTGACGAATGACGTTTTCGCGTTACTTTCGAAGCGATTCGACGCAGAAAATAAATTACCCTCTGCCGACACCGGCCACGTAACCCAGGGGTGCCGGTACTCCGAGAAAATGTTTCTTGTTTCTTGTTGACAGGGAAGCCGAGGGTACCGCCATTTTTCCTCATCAATGTTGTCGTGCCGTCGTGCGTTTAACGGCGACGGGTCGTGGGAGGTGAGAACTGAGAGAAACTCGACTTGGACAATTTTTTAATTTATGGTCGCGCGGCCTTCGTTCATCCATCAGAGATGGCGCTGAGTGTTAGTCGCGTCAGCTGTACCTTCCGCCGTTGGTGTGTTCGGTGCGTGTGTGCGCGTTGTGATACGCCAAACCTCGCGTGGGTCGTGTAAACTTTGCCCTCCCGCTTGGAATCTCGCGGATATCTGCAAATTTGGAATAAGGAGTACGAGAAGAGAGGCAGAGAGTGGGTGTGCGTCGGTGTAACGGATGCGAGGTACAAACACGATTGGTCCGCGTGCCCTATCGCCGATTCGTATTTGCCCCCGGTGACGAATAAACCAGGGTGAGTCTATGCGTCATTCACCGTACAACGAACGGTCCATCGTTCCCTCTGATCTTGAAGGCCGGCACGCGCCTGCTCGTTTCCTCTTATCACCAGGTGAAGGTGTTCCTTGGATAAGATGCCAGCTCCTCCGCCGCCTCCGCCGCCGAGCCTGGGGTCTCTACCAAGCAGCAGCGCCCCGCAGGATGACAGAGGCCAACTCCTTAAATCTATCAGAGCAGGAGCGACTTTGAGGAAGACAGTGACGGTGGACAAGAGTGCTCCGGCGATAGCCGGTAGGTTAGAGGCAGTGGAATTTCCGGAACATCTGAAGTGTCCCGTGCTTTACTTTCAGGCAGGGTACGCGACGAGCGAGGAAATTCCACGAGTGGCGGGGATGTTGGCACAGCGCCACGACGGGCTGTCCCAGGAACACCTAATCTCGGTGGTTTGTTTTCCGGTGGTATGCCCAAGCTGAAAGCCACAGGACTAAGGAACAGTGAAAAAGAGCCAACAGCGCCGTCGCCTGTTGTCACCACTGTCAAAAGAGGACCCCCACCCGTACCGCCACCAGCAGCTCAGAAACCGTCCGGCGAGACAAGTCCGGAGCAGTCTCATGTGCCCAAGAACTTCGGCAAGCCGGGTCTCGCACCCAAACCGCCTCCACCGCCTCCTTCGACGTTGTCGTCGTCATCGCCGCTGGGTCATGCTGCCGCTGCTGCTACTGTTCAGAAACCATCACCGCCACCGAAAAAATTAAATCTCGTCAGTGGAGCAACCAGCGTCTCGCGAGCACAGAGCATGCGACTCCCACGCTCTCCGCCAGTTCTCACTCACGTGACACCCTCTGCCCTCCACCAGTCGCAGGACTGCCTGAACGAGACGATGACAGTGGGAGCGGTGGCGGGAGCGGCGATTCAACACCGACCGGTCGCGATAAACCGTGCTCTGAGGCCACCGGTCGCGCGGCCACCCTCGCCGCCGACGACGCGAACGCCGCGCGAACCGCCCCCACCACCCGCCGCGAGAATCGCACCACCCCCGCCACCGCCGCCTCCGTCGAGACTCGCCGTGACTGCTCCCAGCATGCCACCACCGCCACCTCCACCACCCTATCGTTCGACTTCGATGCATCAGAGACTGGCGCCGCCACCGCCGCCCACGCCGCCCACACGGATCGCATCGGCCAACGCACCCTCGATCCTCGTACGGAATGGTGCTGCCCCTGCCAACACGCTCCTCCTAGCCAATCTCGATCTCGAAGTCAGATTCGCCGATAAATTTCATTCCATCATGAATTTTCCGAATCCGTCGCCGTTTCGAGGATTTCCCAAAGTCTACAATAGCAAAAACGGTGAGGACAGCGGTAGCCCGATCGAACCCAACAACGCATGCTACGTTTTTTTTTTGTTTACCCCGGAACGATCGCGTGTCCCGTTCGCCCCTGTTTCGATTCTTTGTATCATCTCGCACCACCACCACCACGGATACGCATTGCGCGGCTGTCGCGTCTCTCTTACTTTTTTATCCCCGGAATGTTGTGCACGTTGAATGCGCTATTCTAGTACGTACAAGTTGTTTTTTTTCTCCTCTCGCCCGATTTGTAAGAGCAAGCGAGAAAGAAGGAAACGTGTATGCACGCGTTGATCCATGTTGATCGTTAACATATTTGTTGAACTATGAATCGAGTTTTTAAAGAATTGATATTTCGAATAATTCCAGCCGCTAAACAACAAGCCCCGGTTCCACCTCCGAGCTCCGCCCCCGGTACGATGCTCCGATCGAACGATTCGTCCGGGGGGTTGAACAGTGACGAAGCGACGCGTCGTCGCCGGCCCGTAGAAAATTGAGTGGTGCGCGCTCTCTCTTTCTCCCCCCCCCCCCCCCCCAATGTCGATCTTTCTCGCTCCAAATTTCTCCCGTTCACGTCCTCGTTCGTGCGCTTCCGAAAGACTACACTTGTACGCAAAAAATGAGCGAGCTCGGTAAACAAGGACGAAAAGTCGCGTGCGTTTTTATCTTGCCGAGATTCCTCCCTCGATTAAAAATGTAACGAGATACGCTCATCACTAACCGTCGATCGTCTTTTCGTTTCAGCCAACAAACTTGCCGGCAAGAGCCCGCGCGTGTGTTCGTAACTCGAGAGGTGAGGTTTCCTCAAGTTTCTCTCAACTTTCAGCCAAGCGTTCGGATGCAAGGGTCGTATCCAAGGAACCGAAGGACGGTGACGCACACGCTTAAAGTTTAACCGCTGTATAAATAATAGCCGAATAATAAGCCCGTCGTACGATTGACCAACGAAATCTCGTGCCAATGAAACGTCAATTATCACCGATTGATGTAACAATTGCAGATTTATTAAATTAGATTCGCCCGTTTAACCACGGAGAGAAATACGGGACGATCTTGCGGGACCCACAGTCCGCGATCAAATGACAATTAAATATAAAATTGGTTGATTTCCGACGATGCGGTACCTCGTTCGGCGCCGCCGCCGCGCGCACAAACAAGTTAGAAAAGGTACGCGAGCGCTATTTTACGCCTCGAGTTCCTTCTCGATGATCTTACGATACTCGTCGAAACCACCCTCGATGCAACGTACCGAACCACCCCCGCACACCCAGAGCTCTTTGCAAACGAGCCTTATGAGTCTCTCGTCGTGAGATACCAGTATGACGCCAGCCTGTTGGAAAGGACACCACAAATAATGCTCGTTAATAACAATCGACGGAAACGGCCGGGGGGAGGGACAATGGGGTTCGCAGGATTACCTGGCAGGTGTTTAGGGCTTTGCCGAGAGCCTCGATCGATTCGATGTCGAGATGATTGGTCGGCTCGTCGAGGACCAAAAAGTTGGGCATCGCTGCGCACATAAGGGCAAAAGCGACACGCGACTTTTGTCCTCCAGATAGGGAATCTATATTTTGCAAGGCCAAATCACCGGTAACTCCGAAACTTCCAAGCATTCGCCTGTATTCCTCGATTGGTTTTCCTGCGATCCACAAAATTCAGGACTAAGCTTCTCGGTTACGTAACAACGACGTCGCCGAGGGGTACCGTGGTGACTGTCGACACTTACCTGGGAAGTGACTCTGCATGAGCTCGACCGGACAGACTCGCATGTCGAGCTGATCGACGTGGTGCTGACTGAAGTAACCGATCTTGAGATTTCGATGAGTATGGACGGTGCCGCGGGTCGGACCGAGAGCACCCGTTATTATTTTCAAGAGAGTCGTTTTACCAGCGCCGTTTTCACCGACTATGCAAATTCGTGACTCGAGAGCCGCTGTCAAATTCACTCCGGTGAATATGTACGACGACGGCTCATCCGGAGAACCCTCGTAGCGGAACGAGACTTGGTTCAATTGAAGTATCGGTGGACTGAGGGGCATCACCTCTGGAAAACGTAGCGTCACCTCGGCCTCCTTTTCCATAGGTTTCAGTTCAGGCCTTGAATTTTCACGAAATTGCCCGGTGAAATTGTGTTTCGGGGGCCAATGCCTACCCACGCACCCAATTGTACTTACAATTTTTCCAGCATCTTGATCTTACTCTGAACGCTCGAAGCGCGGTTCGCGTTGTAACGGAAACGATCGATAAACTCTTGAACGTGGGCTCGCTTCGCCTGTTGGGCCTCCCATTCGCGTTGGGCGTTTCGCTCCCGTTCGCCCCTCGTTTTCTCAAATTGGTCGTAATTGCCTCGATAAGCCTCGATCTTTTGTCCCTTGAGATAGAGTATATCGGTCGGTACCTGAAACGAGAGCGAATATGTCGCGGTGGTGCAAGGGGAAGGCGACAGGGGAATGGAGTCTCGTACGTACGGTGTCCAAAAAGTTTCGATCGTGAGACACGACGAGGAGGGTCGTCGGCCACGAGCGAAGGTACTTTTCCAACCAGAGAATGGCCTTTATGTCAAGCATGTTGGTCGGCTCGTCGAGAAGAAGAAGATCGGGTCGGGAGAAGAGAGCTCTGGCCAGAGCGAGACGCATTCGCCAGCCACCGGAGAATGATTTCGTCGGCCAGGATTGTCTCTCGACGGTGAAACCGAGACCGGACAGTATCGCGCTTGCCCGGGCGGGTGCCTTGTCGACTTCAGCCAGTTGCATCGCCTCGTACAATCGATTGAGCTCCTCGTCGACCGCCGACGACTCACCGGCCGTCGTCACTGCCGGCGTTCCTCCTGCAGCTGCTCGGCCGGCCACCTCTCGCTCGATTACCGCTTGAAGCTCGGCCTCGCGGACGAGCATCGCGCTTCGCTCACGGTCGCACTCCAGAACCGACTGTAGGGCCGATGTCTCGTCTCCCGCCACCTCCTGTTCCACATGGAGGACCCTCACGTGTGAAGGTATTCGTAGTTGCTTGCTGCAACGAACAGAGGAAGAAACATAATAGCGAGCGTGTTCACATGGATGTTTCAATAGCGTGGCATGGAGGTGCCTGGAAGATAAGGATCCGTACCTTGATATCATTCGCAAGAGGGTTGTCTTACCAAGACCATTTCTTCCTACAAGGCCGTATCTTCTTCCAAAAGCAAGGGTGAGGTCCGCACCCTGCAGCAAGACTCTGTCTCCATAGGCCACATCGAAGTTTTCGATCCTTATGTCTTGACTCTTGTTGACACCGCCCCTATTCTCCATTCGACTGTCCTTTTTACTGGTAGTTTGGCTGGCACTGGCCGTTTCTCCCGCGATTATCGCAGCGACGTTACCCCTTGTCGAGCCTGAGCCTGACTCGCTACCCACCCGTTTTTCCTGCTTCTGCTGGAGCTTGGCCTCTGCCTTTTCCAGCTTCTTGGCATCGACTTTCTGTCCGACAAGAGGCGCAACCGTTGCCGCTTTTCAGTCGCTCCAGGCAAACGTGAGAGACGCCTACTTACCGTCGAATCGTCACGACACGTCAGCCATATGCTTTTGGTTGGAGGACAGTTATCTTCGAGGATCGCTGCCATAGAAGCGAGGTGTACCGGAGCTTCCAGAACCTTGTTCTCTCCATTGCGTCGACGATCGTCATCGGTCGTACCTCCTCCGTCCCGGCGGCGTTGGTGTTGTCGAGACTCCCCCCCCTTTGACATCTCCAAAAGTTTGTCGCATATCGCTCTACGAGTAACCAACGGAGAGACGAAAATTCAACGATCTTGATGCACGATTTCGCGGCCACTCGGAGATCTCTCCGTGCCGACGACGCATCCTCTCGCTCGCTCTCGCGGACCACGACCCGTGTGAGTATATATTCTTACAGACCTAACCTCGAGTTCTGGTTTGTCGGCTACCTCGTGCAAGACTTGTCCAATGGCCTCGTACACCTCGTCTCCGTCCTCAAAATCGTCCCTCGAACTCACTAGGATACCTTTGTCGTGGGAGAGCGAGACACGAGGCTCCGTTATTGCGCTCAGAGCGAGTTATAACCTTTGTCTGTATTTGTGCCACGAATCGCGCAAGGTCGCCTCGCGGGCCACTGACTCACCTTCGACGTATCGATAAAGATCGTCGTCTATCGTTGGAAATTCACTCTTTATGTACTCGCCGCAAGTAGCCATAACCGCGACGTTGACGTTCTGACTGCTTTCGGGTTATACGCGCGGTGAGGTCTCGTAAACCCCCCCCCCCACCTTCGACGCTGGTTCGCCGTTTCCCCCTGGCGCCGCCGAAAATCACCGCCGACGTCTCTCACGGCGCGAGCAGACGCTTCGCGACACGATTGCGTGAGAAGGGAGCAGAGAGTCGCGCGATGAGGATGATGATGATCGTCCTGACGATCAATCCCAAACAAGCGCTGCACGGAAACGCGAGAAAAGGAATCGCCTCCCGAGCCGTGTACGTACGCGCGCGCGCGCGCCATCTTGCATGCTTCTTGTTCCGCGACGAACGCGCGAGTCGTCTCGCGATGAGACGCGCGATACGCCAGAAAGGAGCGTTGGTACGAGACGCACCGTTGAGGCTACGATCGATCGCCGCGAAGAGGAGGAGGACGACGACGACGTAGTCGTCGCCACGACGAATGTCACGTTCGCCCATAACGATGATCAAAAACGGGAATTGTTGAAATCATTCGCAGACATGTCCGCCACCGCCTCGAATCAGCGATACGAATAGCCTTCCACGATCGAGAAACCGGAGAAACACACGATGGCTACCGACGTCGAAGAGTTTGACACGGACGAGAAGGATCGTTCCGCTGTTCCATCCAAGCGACGGCGCACCGGACTTGTCGGCGCTTGTCGTAGCTGCGATCCTCCGGTAATTCGCGATCGACTACTCTTTATCACTCGGCGAGACGACCCGCCCTCACACTTGTTTTTCTTATTTTTAAGGAGACTGACAGAGAGGCGGAGGATGCTCGGGTGGACGAATCGGAAATACTGGCACGCGAAACGTTGCGGGTTTGGCAAAACTGTCAAGTGGCGAAGGGCTTTCTGGACAATGCTGTTAACCGTGTAGTGGAGGGTTCCATTCTGAATCCATGTAGGATGGTGAAAAGTGATGATGATGATGACGATATAGAGGATACCGCAGTAAGAGCAGCTATAGTCGATAGAGGACTCGTACATGCCGCGCTAGACGATTTTGTACGAGAATTGCACAGTCCGGAGCCATCCTCACCCCGGACGCTGCTTCTACCTCCATCCCTGTCATCGGTACCTGTCCACCCTATGCCCTCACGGATGGAAGATCCGATCGACGAAAGCAACAGCGAGCAAGATTTTTTGGAGTGCGCTGTTGCCGAAGCCATCAAGAAGAAAGGACTGAGTGCTCTGAGTGTTGATTATGGTTGACAAGTAGGACTTGGGCGCCTTCGACGCTACGGTTTGTCAAAAAATTTTCGAGTCAGAGGGCATCCGCCGGTCATGGGGCACCCCCGAGCCACCGTCCCATTACTCCCTGTACGATGTGTAGCGTCGAACAGAGTCGACCATCCCGAAAGAGTATATCCCACCGGTATACGTATTATCGCATTTCATAGTTTAAACGTTTCCGCGCACGAATGCTACACTACTGTGTGTATATAAATCTATATATATATATATATATATATATATATATAAATATCTTA